>JAQFVV010014906.1:0-24332 GCA_028023455.1 Epiperipatus broadwayi | reverse complement strand
ACAAAAGCAAATTAATATCAAGTAACTTGCTATCGCTTGTATTTTTGATCAGTAGATGGCGTTTTACTAAAACCCCTGAACAAGTGCATATTTGTTTACATAAACATCAAAAGAGTCAGAATTTCACTATCTCTTGCGTTTGCTCCACCTTCAAATCAGCTGATTTCAAGCTAATTTACTACCATCAGTGAAAGATAGGGCTAGAAACTAGATCTAAACACTGACTCCAAGCATTTATGCAACAAGTTCCTATCAGTTTGCAAGCATGAATTTTTCAGACACGTAATGTCTTCAAACCCAGCCTAATAAGCCAGATAGCTACTTGGGTCTGATATTAGTACAGTTTCACGACATAGTCAAAGCCTCTGCAATATATATCATAGCAAAAACATTTAAAGGTACATTTATGAAAAACAAAAACAAGTAATAATCACATAACTTGCTATCCCTTGTATTTATGATCAATAGATGGTGTTTTAGCAAAACCACTGAACAAGCATACATTTTTGAAGACATTACATGTCTGAAAATTTCATGCTTGCAAACTGATAAGAACATGTTGCATAAACACTTGGAGTCAGTTTTTAGATCGAGTTTCTAGCCCTATCCTTCTCTGATGGTAGTAAATTAGCTTGAAACAGCTCATCTGAAGGTGGAGCAAATGAAAGAGATAATGAATTCTGTCTATTTTGACGTTTATGTAAACAAATATATGCTTGTTTTGGTGGTTTTGGTAAAATACCATCTATTGATCTATATATATATATATATATATATATATATATATATATATATATATATATATATATATATATATATATATATATAAAGTACTTTTTATCTAAAATACTCCATGAAAGTTATATGATTATTTACATACGTTCCCCCTTCTGTACGAATATTTTAAAGACGATATTAGTAATAGGTAAACAACCCAAAATTCATTATTATAAATATTTCTTCCCTGATTTGAAAATATCTACTGGGGTTATTACTTTGTTTTTTTAGAATATTTCTTTACTTTTACATTCTTCTTTCCGTTGGACAAATCAAACAATTTTTCTGAAGATCTGTATCATTATTCACTAAAATTAGCATATTATTTACAACATCTGGGTAACTTAATAATCAATATTTGCTTTTTATTACTTACTTCCCCATATTTATCCACAAAATATTTTGTAAAACTTTTATAATAATGTATGAACATTTGGAGTGACTCTATAATTTGATTGCCCTTAAAGTAAATCTTGTTTTTTTACTAGATAATTAAATTATTAATAACATTTATCCATATATTAATATTCCAACGCTTCACCTACTGAACAAATGCATTTAAAGCGAAATGTTATTTCATAATATTCATATCCATAACATTATGTCTTCGCTTTCTATATGTTCTTTTTATAAATTTTTCCACTTGGAGGAAATGATTTACTATGCCAAAATCAATTATTAATTCAGTTTGACAATTCATATTTGTCAAAATATAAAAGCATGTTTAGGAAAGTTGTAATTATTTTTATAAACACTTTATTTTACGCTCACAAGATAGGAATATGTATCTTAATTTACTATTATTTATATCAACTTTACGATATATATATTTCTAATGAATTAGTTTAATATCAAGTACATTTTTTGTTATTTATACATTTTTATGTTTTAATTTTTTTTTTTCAAAAAATTGAGTATACAAACGTTCGTGAATAATTGGTGCTTTTCCCATCGCAATAAATTTAATTGCACATCCCACTACTATATTTAAAATTTAGAGATACATTATTATTATTATTATTATTATTATTATTATTATTATTATTATTATTATTATTATTATTATTATTATTATTATTATTATTATTATTATTATTATTATTATTATTATTATTATTATTATTATTATTATTATTATTATTATTATTATTATTATTATTATTATTATTATTATTATTATTATTACTACACATTGGATTATATTCTTAATATTTTTTCTACAATTGAATGTTTAACTACTTCTTCTTTTCCTTTTTCCCTTGATTTGCATCATCCTCCCTTAAAATTTTATATTAATATTAAATTTAATAGACTTAGTCCCTTTAAAATTATGAAAAGAAACTACAAAAAAAAGGAAATTATTTGGGTCTTGGTTTACAATTATCTAATTTTAACTGCAAAAATTTGTAATCTTCATCTGATGTAGATTTCTGTATGAAGTTTTTTGATCAATCATTTAGTGAACTAATTGACAAATACATTTCTAAGAAAAAAAATTTAACTAACCATTTTCTTCTCTGGTTTTCAGTTTTTCTTAAAGAAATTATTATAAGAAAATTATTTCATCATCGTAAATATTGGAAAAAGTAAGAACTTAAATTATTAGAACAAATTTATTAATTATAGAATATTGTCAAAGGTTATATATATATATATATATAATACATATTTTGCGGGTTCATCCGTGTTAAAAACTTTTAATATCAATTTACTGACGTTTCGACTTGTGTCACACAAGTCGAAACGTCAGTAAATTGATATTAAAAGTTTTTAACACGGATGAACCCGCAAAATATGTATTTTATATATTTAACCTGTGCAAATCTTCGTTTTAACATATATATATATATATATATATATATATCATAGAGATTTTTAAAAATTTATATAAAATACTGAAAGTCATATTTCTGATAATTATTTTCAATTTTGGTCTCTAGTTAACGATTTAGGTATTACAAAAGAAATACAGAGTAATAATTCTAATCTAGCCGCAGATGGTTTTTTTCATTATTTCTCAGAGCTTTTTAAACAATCTATTTTTTTACCAATTTAACTGCAAATAATGATCTAGTGGAAGAACGGATTACATTTAATTCATTTATTGAATCTGATATTATTTTGGCTATTAAGCAGCTTAAATTACATTCTAGTGTGGGCCTTGACAATTTTCCAGCTTTCATTTACAAAGGATGTGCTGAATACATTGCTCTCCTCTTTTGCATATTTGGTGGTACTTTTCCTACATCCCTTAAAATTGCTAAAATTGTTCCTATTTTTAAGAAAGGATCTAGACATTTGGTAAGTGACTATAGACCTATTTCAATTCTGCATAATGTTACTCGAATATTTGAAAGATATTTATATAATAAAATTATCTTGGATGTCTCTAAGGTTTTGGCACAAGAGCAGCGTAGATTTTTGCCTAATAGGTTCATTGAAACAAATTTGCTAACTATTTTTGATCACATTTCAAACACAATTGAGAATCAATCTAGGTTAGATGTTGTTTATTTTGATATATCCAAGGCTTTTGATAGAGTTAATCATAAAATTCTTCTTCAAAAGCTTTGTAGGTTAAGTTTATCAGTGCTTGCATTATAGATAAAGATGCCGTTGGATAGTGCCGTTTTCATGCTAAAACTATAAACTATGAACATTCATGGGTCGTTGATTTTAATAATTTTTCTGTGCTTTTTTTGTAATGCAAAAATAAAAACAAAACAAAATCGTCTTTTTTAAATATTATTTTTTATTAACGTATACAATTTAAATAATAATAATAAATGTAAAATAAAATCAACAAATTACAATTTGATTCATGTTTTTTATATCGTATACTTTTTAAATTGTGTTACGGCTTTTTTTTTATCAATTTTCTATCGGATATTTTTTTACTTGTGTTATGGCTTTTTTGTTGTTGTTTAACTAAAAAATAATAATCATAATAAAAGTAAAAGTTGTTACGGTTAGATTTAGGATTAGTTTTAGAGTTAGTTTTAGGGTTAGTTTTAAGGTTAGTTTTAGGGTTAGTTTTAGGGTTAGGATTAGGGTTAGTTTTAGGGTTAGTGTTCTATTTGTTTGTAATGCTAAAATAAAAAATAAAATAAAAATTGTAACGTACTCGGACAGAAGAAAGAAACTCAAATTTTTTGAAGCAACAACAAACACATACAAATGTCTTCTTTACTTATTAAACATGTTTATAATATTTGCTTTTTATTAAATTTACAAAAACAAAAAAACTGTATAATTGGACTTTTCTTACTGGATATTTTTTTCGTACCGCTCTTTTTTACTTCAAAAATATACAGACGGTAAAATCTTCTTTGTCTCGTGGAATGTTACTAACAGTACGTTACTTATGACATGTTACCTAATTGCAACTCAATAAAAAACATAGATATTTAACATTTTCCCAAATAAAAGTTCAATACAGTACAGTGTAAAAAGTCTTATAATTATTGTTTTAAAAAATCTGAACATTTCAATAGTTTAAAATAAAAAAAAATCGAATGGAAACAACATTTCAATACAATTCAAATACAAACTCTCTCATCAAGCCGTAATTATTTTATAAATTGTGCAAATTCGGAAAATGTATTTGCCGCTATGCAACACAGCCGCCTGCATTCTGTAGCACAACAAAAAAGTTGTACTATAGAAAACGTGGCTGCGGAAACATCATTTTTATGTGTTTTGGCGTAGAGCGGTGTCTTTAGCTATAAGATGAGTACCAGTTTATCCAAATTATTAATTAATTGGTTTGACTTTTTTCTTAAGAATAGAATGTCTTGTGTGAGGTTTAATAATAAATTGTCATTACCATATTATTACTTCACTGGGTGCCTCAAGGCAGTGTTCTTGCAACTTTATTATTTAATGTATATATTGATGATTTAAAAACATGCATTAAATTTTTACATCTTCTTTGTTATGCAGATGATTGCAAAATTTGAAGGCATATTTATTCTATTAATGATTGTTTTTTACTTCAAAGTGATATAGACAATTTATTGAATTGATGTGAATGTAATTATATAGATATAAATATGGATAAGTGCTCCATTGTCTCTTACTCTAGAAAATCTGAAATCTTAAGGTATTCCTACTATATTGGTGATTCTAAAATTATAACAAATGATCATCAAAGAGATCTAGGAATAATATTCTCCAATAATGAGTTTTTTCATAATCACATTAATTTTATGGCGAATAAATCTCTTAAAATTGTAGGAGCTTTTTACAGATATGGAAAAACATTTAATAAATTTACAAAGATTAAACTTTTTATATCCTTAGTTCTTCCCATCATGGAGTATGGTTCAATTATATGGAATCCGCATAACAGGACAGATATCATAAGAATTCAGTCTGTTTTTGACAAATTTGCAAAATTGAATAGTTTAGGTAATGAAGACTATATTGATTTACTGCTGAGATGAAAAACAAGAGATTTCAAGCTTCTTCATAAATTTTTTTCCCAGAATATTTCTGTATCTAATTTGCTTTCTAATTTAGGTATTAAGAAACAGAAATATAATACTCATACTCACAATATTTTTGAACTGAAAATTTGTAAATTTGATGTATTAAGATTTTCACCTTTATTTCGTTTACCTAGAACTTATAACAAAGATGTTGGTAATGATGATGTTTTTAATATGGATTTTAAACAATTCACTAAAGTCCTCATAAAAAACTATTATCCTTAATTTCATTTGATATATTGCCTTTTTATTTATTTGTGCATTTTATTGGTATTATTATTTTTTTAATGCTTATTTAGATTTGTATGTGATAAAGACATTGCTATGCAATCTATAATTGGCTAAATGCTGTTCATATGTACATTAAAAAAAAAATAAAGAATTTAATTATTATTATTATTATTATTATTATTATTATTATTATTATTATTATTATTATTATTATTATTATTATTATTATTATTAGTATTATTATTATTATTATTATTATTATTATTATTATTATTATTATTATTATTATTATTATTATTATTATTATTATTATTATTATTATTATTATTATTATTATTTATTTATTTCATAAATCTTTTATAATAACGTATGAAGACTTGGTGTCTCCTATAATATCATTGTCTTTAAATTAAATCTTGGTTTTTACTACATAATTAAATTACTAATAACATTTATCTATATGTTAATATTCCAACACATCAACTACTGAACAAATGCATTTAAAGCGAAATGTTATTTCATAATATTCATATCCATAACAGTATGTCTTCTCATTCCATTTGTTCTTTTTATAAATTCTTCCAATAGGGGGAAATAATTTACTGTGCCAAAATCAACTATTAAATCCGTTTGATAATTCATTTTTGTCAAAATACAAAATATAAAAGTATATTTAAGAAAGTTGTAATTATTTTTGTAAACCCTTTATTTGAAGCTCATAAGATAGGAATATCTATATTAATTTACTATTATTTATATCATCTTTACGATATATAAATATTTCTTCGTTTTCTTTTAATATCAAGTACTTTTTTTTTTTATTATTTATACGTTTTTATTTTTTATTTTGTTCTTTCAAAAAATTGAGTATATGTTCGTGAATAATTGGAGCTTTTCCCATCGCAATAAATTTAATTGCACATCCCACTACTATATTTAAATTTTAGAGGATTTTTTATAATTATTATTATTATTATTATTATTATTATTATTATTATTATTATTATTATTATTATTATTATTATTATTATTATTATTATTATTATTATTATTATTATTATTATTATTATTATTATTATTATTATTATAATATGAAAAATTTGATAAGTACATTATTTTTTTAATATCAATGTAACTAAACTATATACAGTAGGATGGTCTAATGTGATTTTCAAATAAGAATATCATTAACCAACAAAATAATTAAAAATAAGTAAATAAAATCATATTGTTTAGACTATTTCTAGATTGTTTTTTTTTTTTACAAATAACATTTTTATTTTCAGCAATGTATACTATAAAGATTTCAGCAATTATCATAAAAGATTATTGCATTTTGTTGTAATACTTAATCTATTTACATTATATATACTGTTCTCAATTTCTAGATTTAAAAACTTAAATTTTTTCATTGACATTTCAGCTCAACTATTATTTGTCTTTACAAAAATCATAATGATTTAAATACTTGAAAAATAATCTGAAGTTATAAATAAATATGTTCCAAAACCCTTTATTATTTCAAATATTAAAACACTTGTATTTATAAAGAATTATCTATTTTAGGATGCTCTTTTAAAACTAAGTTTAGTCTAATTTTTTTCTTTTCAGGAACATATTTCAGATAACTATTTTTTATTCTAGTCATCCAAAACACATGTTTTTTTTTTCAGGTCTTTATTATTTATTGAGATGCAGTATAAAATTTGAGACCTCACTCAACCCAGCTCAATTTCAATGTACCTAACTTTTGAACATTTCCGGCTCAGAAATATAGTTCTTATGTAGTCCCTTATTGGTCTTCATATCTTATATCTCTCTATAGCATGTTAAATGGCATGAAGTATATCCATGTCCATGTTGTTAACTGTCAGAGTTTCAGAAACACAAATAATAACTGGTAAATTATATTTATTAAATATTTTTCTATTCAAAGTTATGTGTATGTGTATATATATATATATATATATATATATATATATATATATATATATATATATATATATATATATATATATATATATATATATATATATATATATATATATATATATATATATATATATATATATAAACATGTCACTGTAATGCAGACTAATAAATAGTCAATTAACATTACAAACTGCAATACTTTTAAATTGAAGGTTGCCTTGACAGCAGTGAGAAATATTGATTACTAAATTTCACTGTGAATGTTTAGGTGGTTACTGGTTGGAACTTAATTATATCATTATACCAGATTAGCTTTAGGCAATATTTCGCTTATTATTTCTAAATAATACATGGACAATTTAAAAGTATTGCAGTTTGTAATGTTAATTGACTATTTATTAGTCTGCATTACAGTGACATGTTTATTTCATGTTTAAAGAGGTTTATTTAAACTTCAGTGTATCAATATTTCATACTCTGTAGTCAAGTTGCAAGGTTTAAGTGTCCATATATATTCAATGGACCATTAGTAAGAATGAATTCCATTCTTGCTATTAAAAGGTGTGAAGGTTGCCTTGACAACAGTGAGAAATATTGAGTACTATATTATATATATATATACAAATCAATATATATATATATATATATATATATATATATATATCAAAATACAGTACAATTTATATAAATTATATTTTTTTAGAAATACTTTCGACTATACACTTTGTAGTCTTTATCAACTATATAACATTGAATAATCAAAACGAGACAACCCTTAACAATACCCATAGTTCAATTCAGATTTCCCACAATTCTGTTATCTTAACATTTGATGACTGGCGATTCATTTACAATTGACCATTTCTTGAAATCAAGATAGCCTCTTTTATTTTACGTTTATTATGACAACTATCAATTTGAATAATTTTCATATTTTTATAATCAAATTTAAATCCATATTGACAAGATGTATTATGATCAAATATAACAGATGATAAAGGTTTATTTAAATGTGTTCCATATTGATTCTGTTTTTGAATTCTATTATATAAAAGCATATGTTCTTTTATTCTCTTCTCAAATGTACACTTAGATTCACCAATGTATTGTACGCCGCATCCACATATCAATCTATATATAATAGAATTTTGATTAAACTTTGAATTTTGAATTTTAGAATTATTAAGCAATCTATTTATGTTATTTGTAGAGAAAAAGCAATATGACACAAACCATTATAAATTTTCCTAATAAACTTGACCTGCTCATCTGATATAAATGGCATTGAAATCCATTTCATTTTGATATTTTTATTTTTAATTTTATTATAGTGTTGATTTGCTAATATTATTAAAGGATTTTTAATTTTATTATAGTGTTGATTTGCTAATATTATTAAAGGATTTAAAAGAAATCAACACTATAATAAAATTAAAAATAAAAATATCAAAATAAAATGGATTTCAATGCCATTTATATCAGATGAGCAGGTCAAGTTTATAAGGAAAATTTATAATGGTTTGTGTCATATTGCTTTTTTCTCTACAAATAACATAAATAGATTGCTTAATAATTCTAAAATTCAAAATTCAAAGTTTAATCAAAATTATATTATATATAGATTGATATGTGGATGTGGCGTACAATACATTGGTGAATCTAAGTGTACATTTGAGAAGAGAATAAAAGAACATATGCTTTTATATAATAGAATTCAAAAAGAGAATCAATATGGAACAGATGTAAATAAACATTCATCATCTGTTATATTTGATCCTAATAAATCTTGTCAATATGGATTTAAATTTGATTATAAAAATATATAAATTATTCAAATTGAACGTTGCCATAATAAATGTAAAATAAAAGAGGCTATGTTGATTTCAAGAAATGGTCAATTGTTAATGAATCGCCAGTCATCAAATGTTAAGATAACAGAATTGTGGGAAATCTGAATTGAACTATGGGTATTGTTAAGGGTTGTCTCGTTTTGATTATTCAACATTATATAGTTGATAAAGACTACAAAGTGTATAGTCGAAAGTACTTCTAAAAAAATATAATTTATATTAATTGTACTGTATTTTGATATATATATTGATTCGTATAATACATATATTGTGAAACGAATACAGATATCAAACTTTATTATATATATATATATATATATATATATATATATATATATATATATATATATATATATATATATATATATATATATATATATATATATATATATATATATATATATATATATATATATAAATGTTATTTCTATCTAAAACAATCAATATTTCATCCTTTTTTCCTTCTCTATGAATATTTTAAAGAAGATGTTAGTTATAGGCTAACATCACAAAATTCGTTATTTTAAATATTTTCCCCCTCATTTTGAAAATATTTTCTGGGTATTAGTTTGATTTTATAGAATATTTCTTTACTTCTACATTATCGTTGCCATTGGGAGAAATTTAGTAATATTTCTGAAAATCTCTATCATTATTCACTAATATTATAATTTCATTTACATCGTGTAGGTAACATAAATAATCTGTATTTGCTTTTACTCGTTTACTTCCCCATATTAATCAACAAAATATTTTGTAAAACTTTTATAATGACTTTTGAAGATAAGGAGTCACCCTACCATCACACTGTCATTAATGTTAATCTTGTTTTTTTTTTATTAGATACTTAATTTATTAATAAAGTGTGTCTAAATGTTAAGGATCCAAAGCTTTCATTACTGAGCCAATGTATTTAAAGTGAAATGTTATTTCATAATTTACACATACCATAACATTATATCTTTTCATATCATTTGTTCTTTTTATAAATTCTTTTAATAGGTGGAAAAGACATACTGTGACAAAACCAACTTTTAATTCAGTTTAATAATTCATTTTTTTCAATATATATATATATATATATATATATATATATATATATATATATATATATATATATATATATATATATATATATATATATATATATATATATATATATATATATATATATATATATATATAGGGAAGTTGTAATTATTTTTTTAAATACTTTATATATAGGTTGTAAGATCCAAATATGTATTGTAACGGAAAGATAGGAAGACATAATAATAAATTGATAGAAAATGATCCATTATTAACATACATGTTTATCTAATCTGTTATTTGTAACAGTAAGTAAACATTGTCACAGTATAGATAAATAGATGAGTGATGAAATGATAGTTGCTATAATTCAATAACCAAACACTAAACAGGATAATGATATGCGGTTCATCATTTGTCACCAAGTAAACTAAATGAGAAATGAATTCACTGTGTTAGCCAAAATACAATTTATAATTAAATAAGGATGATGCTAACATATAAATAAGAATATATGCATATCATGCTCTATCTGGATGTCTATTTCTAATTAATTAAATATAACATTATAGCCCGATTGCAACTATCCCAAATATTAATTCTGTCACATTAGTAATGAAATAAATAAGTTATCTCATTTCTTCATATAAAATAACAACAATGACAATTAAAACTATCATCATTAAAGATTTAATAATATCTAAATATTGGGGATGTCATTTGAACAATAAAACATACTGGCCATTGTCATCAAATAAAAGAATATTAAATATAGCAACTGAATAAAATTACCCACTTTGAGATTCCTGGAGTGCATTATACTTATCTCCCATACTAGGTTCTTTTAACAAAGAATCATTCCTATTTTTCTTTCCAACCATATAAGACCATTCATGGTCATATGCACACACTGGTGCTATTCATGACAACTTATAAAATATATATTATATAAAGTTAATATTATGAAGTTGGAAAGGGATTATATCACTCTTTATTCAGTTTAGCTAAGTATATGTGTTTTCCCACGAGCGCCACTAGATTGTTTTTTAAATCTAGATAAATATCTGTTTAGAGTGTACTGAGTTCAAACTCATTCGGTACATTTTTATCACACATGACTTAGATGACTAATGAAAAAAATGACATTCTTACATTTTATCTATATTGATAAAATTACAAGAACCCAATATTACCAAAATTTATATTATAGATCTAAGATTCTTATAGACATTGCTAGCTCTTTTATGTATATTGATGAACAGACATGTATAATCTTATTAATGGCTTCTAAACAAGCATCGTGAAAACCATTATTGATATTGATGGCCATTTAAGTAGATTATTTATCACAATATAAAGGTGATAATGATGATGATAATAATGATGAATGATAATAATAGTGATATCATAATAATAATGATAATAATAGTGATAGTGATGATACCAGCCATAGCTTTATAATAAACTCACAACAATAAATTTATCTTTATAAACTCATAAGCACCTATTAAAAATTATCCTATTTCAAACTAAGATTTAAATATTACATTGACTAGCATTTATATAAGTTTATAGTTATTTACTAAAATACTTTTATAGTTAAAACCAGGATTTAATAATACTAGTGATGATGAATGATCATCATGAATCTCTATGCATGATATTCAACTTTCTATAAATCTTTATTTACTACATATATTAATTATGCTAAACGTTAGATTTAATGATTATAATTTATTAATGATGATGATGGTGATCATAACTCTTATATAGTATTATTTGAAACATTTTAACCAATAACACGATATCCATCTTTGATGAGGATGATCATAATTCATGGACACAACATAATTTTAGCTTTCTATTGTTGAACCATAATTACTAAAACTTGGTTATTATCAAGCTTAACCCTTAAATACCTAAATGTAAATCAACATTCTAGTTTACTTAACATTTTGCGAGCGCTTAATATTTGCAAGTGATTGCTCAATACTTACGAATGATGATTCTTAATATCTGTGAGCAATGATGATGAATTAAAATGATAGAATCAAGACAAGAAAAACACAACAATATTTTTTTAATAAGAACTCGTTAAACCAATTAAGATATATATATAATTATATTTTATTAATACTATTACTCTTTCTTTCTTTAAAATCAAATCAATAATTAAATAAATGACTTATTATTACATTAATTCAATACAAAAATTAATATAAAAATTTATATAAGCACAAGCAAATAAACTTAATATATAGGTTTGTCATTTCTGGATATTTTAAAATAAGTTGGCTTAAAAAAAATACATTTTATGGAATGCTTATTTATGTCTTTCCTAACTTATTATATCAAAAAAACAAATTGCATATGTATCCTGTGTGTTTTATTTCACTTCCATTCATATGTAAGCCTTGCTTTATAATTTCTCATATTTAAACTATTTATATATAACCTATTCCTTGACATGTTTGTATAAGCAGTTACACATGCACACATTCGGTAATGTTAACATATATGTCTAAAATGTATACCCACAAATTACATATACAAAAATATTTTTGCAACCTTTTAGCAAAATAAAATAAAATACATGATATTAATTTTAATATGCAACAAGATAAAATAATAACAAAAAACATTATAAATGCATATATTTATAGGTTGCTCATTATCATTAACAACTGAAGAACAATTAAAAAAAAACAAAAAACATTTCAACGTTACAATATATAATATAAAAATAATAATAAAAAATAATGAAAAATTTAAGTTTAAAGATTTAAACTATGTTTGTGCTATGTTGTGTGATATTGCAAATAACTATAGATAAACAAGTCTTTAATGTTTCTGTATCAAAAGAAAAATTGCTTTGACCAGTAAATTAAGGTTTACTTTTAATAAGTAGGAATAAAAATCTGTTAATGAAAGTTCATAGTTACCCGATCACTTTCACTTCTTATAAATGTCCTGAGTTTGAATTTTCAGACTGCTTGTCTTAGCTCCATAAAAAAAAAGTTATTGCAGATACTGTTAAGATAAACATGAATAAATTGACTTGCTTGTTTCTTTAATTCTAAAATTATTTATTGTTGATTGGCTTCCTTCTACCATTTTAAAAAGAACTATTATAAATACTTTTTAATAAGTATGTGCTGGTAGATTTGCTTGTTTCTCCCATTTTAAAAAAAAATAATTGCTGTAGACACTTTAGATGACTGAGGTAAACTTTAACAAAAATTTGATTCATAGCTTCAAATTTGGCTATATATGGATTTTATACAATATCTCTTCCTCTTCCTTCCTCTTCTCCATCCATCCAAAGGTAATGAGCCTTTAATGGACCAGGAGCCAGAAAAGAAGCATTTCATATAGCTTGTGTGGTTGGCTTCAAACTCTTTCATTTTGTTGGTTATTATTTGATTGGTATATGAGACCACAGTAGATTAGTGATTTTAACTCATTCTGTATTAATCAGGAAGCAGAAAAAAATGGTTTAGCAATGCAGAGTCATGGTATTATACTCAGAAAAATATGTTAATCTCATTTCATAGAATTGTCAATAACTTCTTATAAATTCAATTTTGTTCCACTTTCCCTCTTTTTCCAATATTAATATTTCTGGGAATTACTTTTTATCCACACATCTTCGTCTATTTTGACTTTATACAAGAGTCTTTTTTTTCTTCTTTTCCCTTGTTCAATTTTTAAAGAGTAAAAAAAAAAAAATCAAATCACCCACTTTCCCTTTTTCCTTTTTTTTTTCAACATTAATAACGAGGAAAAAATTGAGTGAGAGTTACATCTCTATCTGTCTCTCTAAAATAATAATACTGAGTTACATCTCTCTCTAATAATAATAACTGAGTGACTTTTAAACATTTTATTCATTTATATTGCCAATCTTTGGACAAAGAAACTGACCACCTGCATATCTTATCTTGAGATAAAAGATAAAAAATCAGAGTTTGACAAGTTGATGTTCTAATGCGATTTTACAAGAAAATTAATAATCACCTTTATTTCCTCAAAGCACCTCTCTCCTTTGAAAAAAAAAATTAGATACAGATAAAAACAATACAACAAAGCTGACAATCTATAGTCACCAGCAATAGGTGTAAAAGCATTTTTGTGTTTATACAGATGTTTTCATTCTTTCACACTCTTTTGCACGTGTAGATTTTTTTATCTCCTAATTTTGATCTGATCACCTTATTTTACACTTTCTGAATGTTTTATTTTACAGAAATAAAGCTAAATAACTGAATATATTAATTATTTAATAAGAAAAATAACATATTAAAATATCATTTCTTACAACATTATATTCATTCACCACTTATTAAGTTATCAACTATATATTACACATACAATATACGTACACATAAATCTATATATATATATATATATATATATATACACATAAATCTATATATATATATATATATATATATATATATATATATATATATATATATATATATATATATATAGAATTTTTTTAAAGTAATATATCTGTGTGTTTGAAATGAGTTATTTATATCATCTTTATTACATATAATTATTTTTACTAAATTCTCTTAACATCTAGTACATTTATTATTATTTATACATTTTTATGTTAAATTTGTTTTCTTAAAGAAATTGATTATAGGTTCATGAATACTTTGAACACTTCTCATTGCAATAAATTTAATTGCACATTCTGCTACTATATTTAAAATTCAGAGGATAAGTGTTTTATTATTATTATTATTATTATTATTATTATTATTATTATTATTATTATTATTATTATTATTATTATTATTATTATTATTATTATCATCATCATCATCATCATCATCATCATCATTATTATTATTATTATTATTATTATTATTATTATTTAAGGAATTTGATAAGTACATTATTTTATTAACATAACTGTAATTAAAACTATATACAGTTTGTAGAACTAATATGATTTTAATATAAGAATATCATTTGCCAGCAAAATAAATAAAAAAGTTATTAATAAAATCATATTGTTTAGATTATTTCCAGTTAATTCTTTATTTTTTACAAAAAACATTTTTATCTTCAATCATGGATAAGGTAAATATTTGGGCAATCACATAAGAGACTATTGCATTTTTTGTAATATTTAATATATTTACATTAGATATATTGTTCTTAATATCCAGCATTAAAAACAGAGAAATGTATGTTGATATTTCAGTTCAACAATGATTTGTTGTTACAAAGATCACAATGGTTTAAATCCATAACAAGTAATGTGAAATAAACAACAAATGTATTTCATATTCTCCAATATTTCAAACATTTAACCACTTGTATTTATTAATAATTATCTATTTTAGAATGCCCCTTTGACCTATGTTTAATTTAATCCTTCTCCTTTCTAGCAAATTTATTAGATGAATTTGTTTTTATTTCAGTCGTCCAAAACACAAATCATATTCTTTCAGGTCTTTATAATTTCTTGAGATTCAGTATGAAATTTGTAACGTTCATCCAACCTAGCCAAATTAAATGAATGTACATTTGAATATTTGTCCCTCACAAATGTAAGTCATATTTTAATCCTTTATTGGTCTTCATATCATAATTGTTCTTATAACATATTGAATCTATTGAACTTTTTTTCATTGCTA
Source organism: Epiperipatus broadwayi (assembly GCA_028023455.1). Classification (NCBI taxonomy): domain Eukaryota; kingdom Metazoa; phylum Onychophora; class Udeonychophora; order Euonychophora; family Peripatidae; genus Epiperipatus; species Epiperipatus broadwayi. The sequence continues at coordinate 8,366 of JAQFVV010014906.1, read as the reverse complement.
TTCTGATAAGTATCAGAATCTTATATACTTAAATATTAACTGGTAAATTATATTTATTTTTTTTTTCTTTTCTAAATAATAGAAATATTTTTAATATAATTATGCCATTCAATCTAAAATACTATTTAATAGTTCTATGTATATTTAGATCATTTTACCCCTTGTGTATGGATATTATAAACACGTAGTTAGTAATAGGTTAACAAACAAACTTCATTATTATAATTTTCCCCTCATTTGAAAATAGCTATGGGATATTACTTTGTTTATTTAGAATATTTATTTACTTTTACATTCTTGTTCTCTTTGGATAAATGTAGCAATTTTCTGAAGATCTGTATCATTATTCACTAAAATTGTCATATCATTTACAACATCTGGGTAACATAAGTACTCTCTATTTTCTTTTACTCACTTAGTTCCCCATATTTATCTACAAAATATTTAGTAAAACATTTATAATGATGTATTTACTTTTGTAGTCACCCTATAATAACACTGTCCCTAGAGTAAATATTGTTTTTACAAATTATTTAAATTATTAATAACATATATCTATATCTTAATGTTCCAATGCTTCAACTACTGAATGAATGCATTTAAATCTAAATTTAATTTCTTAATCTACACATCCATATTATTACATCTTCTAATTCAATTTATTCTTTTTATAAAATCTTCCAATTTAAATAAATGATTTACTGTGCCAAAACCTACTATTAATTCAGTTTGATAATTCATTTTTGTCAAAATTTAAAAGTATATTTATGAAACTGTAAACACTTTATTTTCATCTCATAAGATATGAATATGTATATTAATGTATCATTATTAGTTATATCATCTTTTTGACATGTACATATTTCTACTGAATTCGTTTAACTTCTAGTCCTTTTTATTATTTATACATTTTTATGTTTTATTTATTTCTTTAAAAAAATTGAGTAGATCTTCGTGAATAATTGGAGCTTTTCCCATTGCAACAAATTTAATTGCAGATCCCACTACTATAGTGAAAATTTAGAAGGTAAGTTTTATTCATTATTATTATTATTATTATTATTATTATTATTATTATTATTATTATTATTATTATTATTATTATTATTATTATTATTATTATTATTATTATTATTATTATTATTATTATTATTATTATTATTATTATTATTATTATTATTATTATTATTATTACATTCATATCGGCCTTTCAAGCCAAATTGTGCAAACGCTTTTGTGAGTGTTAAATAATAAATGAATACCCTCTGACCAAACAAGATATAGAATTTATGTAGGAATAAAAGGAATCCAAAGGAATCCTCTTATTCCTACGACTCAAATATTTATATATGAGCAAATCTGAAGTACTGGCACAGAATGTGTGACTATAGAACAGTCACTTTCAATTACTATATATAACGTATGAATGAATGACGCCGATGAAATTTACTAGAATTTACTGAATGTCATTCCAACTGAAACTTAATTATATATATAAATCAGCATTTATTTTTATAGCGTCTGTATACAATTGTAATTACATTCATATCGGCCTTTCAAGCCAAATTGTGCAAACGCTTTTATTCCTGCATAAATTCTATATCTTGTTTGGTCAGAGGGTATTCATTTATTATTTAACACTCGCAAAAGCGTTTGCACAATTTGGCTTGAAAGGCCGATATGAATGTAATAATAATAATAATAATAATAATAATAATAATAATAATAATAATAATAATAATAATAATAATAATAATAATAATAATTATTATTATTATTATTATTATTATTATTATTATTATTATTATTATTATTATTATTATTATTATTATTATTATTATTATTTATAGGTTCTGGTATTTTTTGATTGCATCTCCCTTACTGAAATTCGTCCATTTTTGCCTGTTTGAGAAAAAATAATGTTCGACCAAAATTACAAAGTTATTAGTACTATTAAAACTTTTTTATCTTTAATTTTGCTTTTATTACCAATTTATTGTTAAATTTTCTAAAATCGTTCACTATCTGTACTATTTTACAAAATTCTAAATAGTCATTTTCTTCTATGGATCATTCATTGTGTATTTTATATTACTTTTTTTATTAAATAATTTTGTCTCAATAAAATAAAATAAAAACCTATTTATTTTTTTTTTGCTTTTTGTAGTTTACACATTACATTCTTATTGATTTCGTGCAAATCTAAGCTATCTTCAAAATACATTAATATTTTAGAAGGATTTGCAAGCTCTAATTTAAATTTTTTGGAGTTTCTTTGGAAAGTAGGCACATCAGCTCTGAATAATGGTACCATAAAACACTAGACTCTCTAGTTTTTTTTTCTTAACATGTATTATATAATTCAATAATTATCGATAACATCATTTGTTGATTCATAATAAACTTGAAATACATTTTGTTATAAAGTCTATAAAGCAATTCTGATTTACTTTCATTAAGATCCTCTCATTTTGATTACCATTTCGCATATATCTTAAAGACAAAACACACTATTTCTGTGGTCTCTCACCTCTCCCATTTGTATTAGTATGATCGAGTTTACTCATGCTTTTTTCAACATTAAATTATTTTAGCATTAACATTCTTCATGACTCATGTAATATATAGTATCATAAGACTAATGTATATCTTTACAATGAACGTTCCATTAATTTGAGTAACAAATCTTAAAACTTATCTGATCTACCATCAATCTGTACAAACGTTTATTTTTTATGTATTAAGATTCCCATTTTCCTTGTGCTTCCATTATTTATATATGTTATATAGTACACGTTCCTTTTATAAATTGTACTTTTATTCATTCTTCTAACTAAACAATGTATAATTCCCTATATGTAATCTTAAACAAGGTAAGTGCCTAAGACATTGATCATCATTGCATGGTAAACAGGATCTGTATAAGAAGTTTTTAAATACCCTATGATTTGGCCACCGACACCTATATTGGGTAGTTTCATAGACCCTCTTGGAAAAGTAGTCTCATACTTTTTGTCTATCCTAGATTAAATAATTATTTTTTAAAAAAATCAACCATTCCCATATTATTTTTGACTTCAATAAACGTTACCATTGTTTCGGTCAATAACTATTATACAGCTGATAAGGTCGATTGTTTCTTGCGAAACATAAAGCCAAAACATTTTTAAAAAATGTTTAACTTGAATAATGTAATAAAAGCATATGGAACTTCAGGAATGCATAATATTGATATTAGAAATTATCCCTGCCGTTTCATTTCAGGGCCCCATAAGAAAACAGTGATATTTCTTTCAGTTAACTCATTTCTGCATCCAACACACACAAATGTATAAGTATAATTTGTAATATTTTCACAGATAAGTGATGATTTCATACTATTATTTTTGGGATGTTCCGCTTAGGAAATAAAATAAATAAATGGTTGACGTTTCAGTATAATATTTTATCTTAAAAATACATTTTCAAATCATGAGAATGCATTAATATAAAATTTTATAGTTAATTTGGGGTTCAACCATGTATTATTTTTATTACTTTCTAACGTTTAGGCGACAACCGCCATTGCCAAGATTAAATTTCTAAATAAAAATTACATAATATCTCAAATATAAATAACTGATCATTCAGAATATGAGAATTAACAATATATTTATTTTATTCAGAGTGTATAATTAATTGATTTTATGTTTATATTAACAGAAAGAGATAAACTAAGTGGTCCATACAAAGATGAAATTGGTTGTGCTTTATCAGCTTTGATTAAAATATTAAAAAGACCAACTAAATTTTACAATACTAATAAAAAAAAACAATGCATTCTGGCCTTTAGAAGTCCACTTATTTTATTTAATTATTATAATATAAAGTTGAACTCAATTTATGGTAAAACAGATAGAAATAAACACTTTTGTTAATCCATTTATTTTCAATTCTGAAATATTTCGTGCTAAATCTCATTCTTTACCTCATACCGAATCTTCTTACTATGTGAGATGTAATGTTTTTTTTTCTTTTTAAAATCCTTATCTTGACAATGAGGGATGCTATTTCATCTAACCATCAAGAAGTAATTACAAATAATACACAGTTACCCATTCCCTCCCCCAATAAAACTATATTATTTATGTGTACAAGTATATGGCATGAATCTTTTCCAAATTGAAAATATGATAAAAACCTATAACTGAGAGTAAATTATATAATATTAAATTTAAAAATTCTATTTAACGCATTAATTATAGTTATAAAAGAATAATAATAATAATAATAATAATAATAATAATAATAATAATAATAATAATAATAATAATAATAATAATAATAATAATAATAATAATAATGATGATGATGATGATGATGATGATGATGATGATGATGATGATGGTCTCCAAATTCAGTACAGCCTATATAATTCCCAAAAAAATAATGTAGCAAGAGAAAAAAAAAACTAAAAATGAGAGATTATAAACATAAAAAAACAATATAGATATACTAATCCCTTCACTATAAAACATTCCTGACAAATTTTATTTCTATATTATTTTTTTAAATGTTGATTTTTTAGATTCCTTAATAAAAATAAAAAAAAAATTATGAAATGCTGAACACTATACTTAATTGTAGCTTCACAATAGATTCTTTTGTCTGTCATATCTCCACAATAGTAATAACTGCCATTGCACATATTTAGAACATTTTTGACATAATTCTGGTCCCATAAGTTGTGTCTATATGTCTTTTAACACCAACATTCTTTATCATCTTGGCATAATCCTTCATGAAGTCTTTCATTGTTATTTTGTTTCACTTGTACATTTCAGCAAAATTTTTTTTTTCTTTTTTTCATAGTAAACTTAATATATGATGTGTAACAATCTGAAAGACATGTTGCTTGGTTTTTCAATTATGTCATTGTATTTTTAAAATTAACAGAAAATTCTTGAATATTTTTTAACACCTCCGGTTATACTGTGAACAACAGGGCATTCTTGTTTCACATTAGCTGTAGCTATTATTTTATCTTTGATATAATAACCTATCTTTAAACTTATCAAAAGCAGCAACCACAGATGGATGTTTATAAATGAATTCAATGTATAACTCCCCCTTATGAATTTTAATTAATAACGCAAAAATTTTATAAGTTGCATTAAAATTATTAAAAAGGTGTTGTTCCTTTTATTAGTATCTAGATTTCCACTTTAGATTCAAACAATACCTACAGTGAAAAGATTTATTTCTTGTTGGATAGTATTTTTTAGCAATATCATTAAAATAACCCAAAAATTGGAGACTATATTGCATAATAAGATGATACAATTACCAGACTTCTAGGACTTCTACTAAAAGGTATTGGAAAAAATGATATTGGAAATGTAAATCCAAATGTTTTATTATTATTACAATTGTGAACAAAATGTGGATTGACTATCATAAAAATCTTTATATAGGCATAAAATGCATTACAAAGAAATATTGTGAAAACTATCATCAAAATAATGACATTTAATAGATTCAGAATACAAAAATAGTCACATTACACTAGACTATTGGGTGTATCTTAGATTGGAACACTCCATGTTTGATATGATAGAGCATTAAAATACATATTATTCCAATCATATACTCAATAAAATTAGTGTTCCATTCTTTACAATAATCTACTGTATTATAGTAAGTCTTAAAATCTATTAATGATTACAATTTCTAATTTGGAATGTGAAGTCTGTCATATCACTGGAACTCAAAATTTGATTAGAAGATACGTTATGGATAAAATGAAACCAATTGTGGTGTTGACTAAAAAGAATACTCATGACTACCTTCATTGCAAATATTTTATTATTAGTGATTTGATTAAAAAAAAAAAAAACATGTGGTACTCTTGCTTTGACAACGTGATTGATTAAATCCTCAAACTTTGTAATAAAAATAAAAGATACGAAAGCTGAAGTTCAATGACCAATAGGAAGATATAAAATGACTGATGGATTAAAACTGTAAAAAAGATAAAGTCATTCCTGATCATAATCGTTCTTATTTTATTTATGCAATGAAACAACAAATGTTACCTTATCACTATTGTCACAAGTCTATTAATTATAGCATATTTCTTGAATTAAAACTTGGACAAAGTGTTTTACTCATTCTTGGAATAATGATAAAAAATCGACATGTACGATTATTTAATATATCGATTTGAATTTGGAAAAAAAAAAAACCTTTTTAAGCATTCAAAATAGATTTTTGCAATCTTAAAAATAGAAAGTCATCAGATCCTATAAAAATAGATGGATGAGATTAAAATATCGTAGTGATTCAAAGATATTGAAACTTTAAAAACAATAACTGACATCATGAAACTTTTCCATCCAATTTTAGTGATGATTTTATCTTTTCAATTTTTATAAACAAAGATAAAAGATTATGACAATTACCATGGAATATTCTTATTATCCTTTACAGAAAAAAATATATTTTCAAGAATTTTGAGGAATAATTTGCTTCCAATTATCGTAGGATACTTAATTTGATTTTAGAAATCAAGAAGTATTATACATATGAATTTTGTTGTCAGACAACTGAAAGAAAATGTAGAAACAAAAAAGAAACGATTTAAATATTGCTTTTATTTATTTCGTCAAAACATTAATTTGTATCCAAACGTTTGTTCATAAAGATTAATGATGTAATTATTTGTAGGAATGGCAAAATTAAATTATCAAACATTTACTAATTACGGAGGTTATATATTAATGCTTCAAAAATTAAAATTAACTGAAAAGTATGAATGTTTTAGAAATAATTATTTTCGATAATAAATATCAAAATTGGTTTAAATTTAAAAATAAATTTAATACTTATAAATAATTTTTACATAAGTGATTAATAAGGAAACATAAAAAATGATATTTTTATGTAATAAACAATTACCTCAGACGATTGATTTGGAAATAAAAAATAAAGTTTATAACAAATTTAATTGATAACTTTGGATTTTTTTTTTTGCTATTTCAGTTTTTTTTTTTTTTTTCATATGTTGATCTCTCGGCTAACAACGCTTGACTGCTGTTTCTGTTTTGGAGAAAGAAATAAAATTTGTCTGAAGGTTCATTTAAAAACAATAAAATGGAAGTTATTACATATATAAAAATGTTCATTAAATGCACAATGCTTGTGAGGAACATGACATCTAAAATATTTTCATTTAATCCATCTGATATAAAATTGAATGCACACCGTAAAAGTAAATTTCTTTCTTAGAGAAACTTTTATCTGATAAGATTGTAACATACCTTGTAGGAGAATATATGTGGAAGATTTTTTTTTAATGTCTATATATAATATTTCCAGTACAGATCACCATCTCAAATGAATAATCAAATACCAACTCACCTCAAACATTAAACAAAATTTCAACTATGCCCGTTGTGCCCTCTGTAAGCATCTTAAACAAATAGAAAAAGAGAGTTTATCAACAAAATGAAAAAAATGAAATTTATTTTATTATTTTCATATTATGTTGATACAACAATAAATAATTTATTTAATTCTATATTTGAATCATATTTAAATAAATAATTTATTAGAAATTTAAAATTATCACTTTATCCATCAATTGCTATTACGCTATGAATTTTGGGAAATATAAAACTGCATAAAGACAATTTATTTATTAGGCTTATTTTGGATAGTGGAGGTTGTAAGTTTTATTAAGCAGCATTTTATATTGGTATGTGTTTGCAAGTTGAATTAGATTTTGGGAAGCATACAATTTGTTCTTCATTTCATTTTGGTCAAAATAATTCATAAGCTGATTTTGGCTGTTTAAGAATATGAGTCTATAAAAAGAACAGCTTATACATGTGATTCATTAATGTTTATACAATAAAATGATATGAAAGTTTAATAATTTTAATTTGTTATAAAATATTAGCAAATTGTAGGGATATTATCATTTAAAAATGTATTTGAGTGTCAAGTAAAACACACACACACCCATATATATATATATATATATATATATATATATATATATATATATATATATATATATATATATATATATATATATATATATATATATATATATATATATATATCATGATGATGATGATGATATATATATATATAAAATCCTCTAATACTTTTATGAAATAAAAAAATATTCCTACAATTTCCAATTGCTTTATAATTAGTCTAGATCTTTAATATCTCTGATATTTCCAAGAATAGTAAATTAAACATGATTCAGTTTGTTTTTACTTTCTAATCATATAAATTTGTTTTATTTTTCTACTTTATAGTCAGCTAGTAGTATGTATATGAATGGATTTTTTTTTTTAAAAAAAAATATTAACATT
>JAQFVV010014905.1:0-24342 GCA_028023455.1 Epiperipatus broadwayi | reverse complement strand
CCATTATATTTGGCTTTCCCAATGTTTGGGGCCTTCTTTCTTCAATTTAAATGGAATGCAGCAAGTACGTTCCATTACAATATATATATATATATATATATATATATATATATTGTAACAGTAAATAATGCTGGAAGCTGTTTCTTCAAATATTCCATATATTGGGGTATAAAAATAATAGAGAACTGAGATTGGCTTTCCTTATTTAATGTTTCATACAAGCCAAATAAGCCAAAACTATAAATTATAACTATAAATTATAGATCAATAATAATAAGTCCCTCTCATCTGGTTAGCTGAACTTATAAAAGGTAAGATGTATTTTATATCTAAGACCTTTCTATTATATATAGGCACAACTCAAAGAAATATATATTGAAAAGAAGCATCATATTAATCTCAAAATATATTTATTAAACTAAGTAAACAAATAAGCCTAAAGTTTCTTTTAATATCTACATTATTCTTTTCTTTTTTTATTTTATTACGTAATAGTAATTTAATATAGCTAGGCAAAACAACATATTCGTGTATGTGTATTTAATAGCGTAAATACCAAAATGCCATAGCAAATCTAATATGTGTAACCATAAATCAATGATAAGAGTCGAACTTATAAAGAAATAAATGAAAACCAAATTTTAAAAAAAATATGTACATTTTATTGGCATTTAAGTGAATTCATATTATCATTAATAGCAAATGTAATTACGAAGTTATTAGTCATTCAAAACATTAAAGAAAAATTTTAAAATCCCATTTGAAATAGTGATATTTACATTAACACTACTTTCTATAAATTAAATAAAAAAATAACATAAGTAGGGTTGTATAAAAGAATATTAAAATTATTCACTAATAAAATAACTAGTTAAAAATATAATTTATCTATATATTGCAGATAAAAGTTCCTTTTAATAATACATTAATCTCTTATTTACTGATATAAAATATAATATAGAAACTTCTAAACAAACTAACTTAGAATCACAAGTAATGGTGCATTCAATAAGTGACTAAAGTAAAGTAAATATATTACCACATATATTCATGTATATTCTCATTTAACATACAATAAGAGGCATTTTATCATCTCTTACATAAAAAATGAAATAGCTATAGAGGAATTTATATCTCTCAGACAAAACAAGTTTGTAATAAGATAATCTTTTATATAAATAAAAATAACTATATATATATATATATATATATATATACATATATATATATATATATGATTTATATAATCATGCCAAGTAAAGGTTAGTCACTATTCAAATTATTCATAGAACATATTAAATTTACCAATGCCTTATTTCTAGTACTTGTATCTCTAATGACTCACTAAACATCAACATGATTGCTTTAACAATAATAAATTTTAATAATTATTATATAACCCATAATAAATATAACCATTAACACCAAAAATATTGCATGAGACATTTGCAATCATGTATTACATATAAAGCAAAAAAAATATTTTTAAATATTACATTTGCTATTTTAAATAAATGTTTCTTTTGGGAGATCTAAGAGAAAAAAAATGCATAGCAACAAATAATAATAAAATTATTATTAACCTTTTCCGTGTTGAAAATTCTAGTTGGCTGAGTGAGGTAAAACTAAACTTTTGATTGGTCAATTACAGAATCAACAGTAAAAATACATTCATCTTTTAATATTATATTCACTTTAGTTTCATTTGTAAAAAGTATATTAATAATTTGTCAGTTATGAAAGTAAATGAAAGTTTTTTTTAAAGTAAATTTTTATTTATAATTATAAAAATATTCGATAGTGGAAAAAATACAAAATAAAAATCTTAGCAAATTAGAGGGTGATGCAACATCATTGATTTTCCTCCTCAATTTATGTTATTATAAAAGTTAAGAATTTTTTAGTAAAATCTTACCATATTTCTAAAAATAATTATATTTTCAGCATATTTTACCAAAATACATTGTAATATGTAAATAAATGCCAGAAAAATATTTTAAAACATTTTTTGTTAGAAAATCAAATAAACAGCTTGGGGCAATCTAAACTTTTGACAGATATCAAAATTGTTGCTATTCACTGGTTTCTTTTTTGATTTACATTTGTGTAAAATTATACAATTTTTTAATAAAATGTTACTACTTTTGTAAAATAACTATATTTCAGCATATTTTATGAAAATAATTTATAATATGTACAAAAAATAATAATGAAAACACTCTAAAACATATATTTTCACTTTCAGCAGTGAAAATTATTTATTGATAGTCTTTTTTTGACCAAATAATTATCAGCCAATTGAAAATTATTTATCAGCAGTCTTTTTTTGACCAAATAATCATCAGCCAATGAGCATTGAGAATGGATGGCCTCCTCCTTTTGTTAGACATAAAACATCCCTATTATTGATTTTTTACTTCTAAAATAATTCAAGAGAGGGCAGCATCTTATGGGACTTTTTTTAAGCTTTCAAAAAAGTGTAAAATCATTACTGTAGCTCAAAAAATAACCAAATTCAAGTGACCTAAAGCCATTGATCTGGATGAGCATCCAAAGCTCAGCAAGTGTTAGTGGAAATAATATCTTTTTTTTTCCAAAGTCCTAAATTTAAAGTCCATTTTCAATCTTATTACTAGTGGGTTTTCTGGGTGATACTTGTTGACAAATTAAGAAAGTGAAGATTACCAAAAGAGAGTTCATTTTGATTAAATTTTAAAAGTTCTAGATAAAAAATCTATTGGTCCTGAAACTTGTTTAGATGATTACAGGTGATTGTAAAAATTTAATAATTCTTGGACATGTTGATAAACTATCAATTGGTCCATGAAATAACATTCTCCCTTTGGGTGTCTTTAAAATGTAACCTTTTCTGTGCTTAGATTTAGAAAGGATAATTGCCTTTTTTATTAGATAGGCTTTTATTTTATTTTAGACTTTTGTTTTATTTTAACATTATACCATAAAAACTTGGCAGTAATGTAGGCAAATAGAACAGAAGCTTCATAAACCCTGTCAAATTATATTTATCTAGCCAACTATCATAGTTAATAACTTTACTATTATTGTCATTTTTAAATCTATATTAAAAAAGACAATCTAGTTAGATCAAAAGTTTCTTATCAAGTACTCAGTTTTTTTGTTAAAGGTAAACAACCCCCTTTAGTTCAAAATTAATGATGTCTGAAATTACTATAGTTTTCTTTTAGATACCATGTAATGCTAAAATTTTCTATAGTTCTCCTTACATACCCAGACACACACTTTGAACATATTTGTTTTCAAATGCATTGTCTCCAACTATTTCCAAAATTAACTTTAATATTAATAAAAATATAACTTAAATAATTATTATTTTAAATAATTTTATTAAATTTAAAACCTTTGCTTATAATATTTCAATCTCTTTTTATTATTTAAAATAACTTTTTCACTTAAATGTGAATAAAAGATTTTGATTTTAACTTTCAAAAAAGTAAATTAAAATGAAAAACAACTTTATGTGCAAAACAAATAGACTCAACAGATTTCTATTTTTAATGCCAGATGTTTTTGGACTGGAACTATATATGATTAAAATAATTAAAAAATTAGACTTTTAAAGATCCCGCATATCTTTTTTTTTTTTTTTGTAAATTCACCATGAAGGCTATCTACTACAATATATATCTTTATTTATTTAAATATCTTAATATGTGGAAATATCTTATATTTGTTTATTTATTTTTTATATTCATTTGATAATATAACCGATATTTCTCCATATTAAAATATTTAAACAATTATATCTGATAAAAACTATTAATTTATAATAAATATATATGAAATTGCATATGTGTGTGAAAGTAAGAAAATAAAAAGTGTTTTTGAAAATTAATGATTTTAATCATACCTTTTTTGTATATTTATAAGATATTTTATAAAATAAACTTATAAAGTAATGCATACTAATTTTATTAAAATAGACTGTTTTTTCTTTTATAAAACAGAGGGAGGGGAAGCTAAGAAATTAGTAAAATCCATTTCACAGATGTGAAATTCAAATGTCAAAAATCATTATTTTTTGGAAAAAATAGAAACTAGAAACAAGCAAAAAATAAATTTATTTTAGATTATAAAAATAAATTATTAAACATATTTATTTCATCTTCAAGCCAACATGCTTTTGTAGTTCGTTCTATTATGATAATCCTATAAAAATAAGTTTCTTAAAAGTTGCTGTTTTATACATATCAAAACTTAAAAATTTATATTTTTATAGTCCATTTTATTACTAATTTTCAAATTATCAGATTTAGTTTTTCAGTTTTGATGAAACACCAACATATTTATCTATTAATAGATAAATCATAGGCAGTAGCTCAGTTAAAGAAACTCTATACAATATTTTTTTTAAAAATCTTTTTAATATTTTGTATATATATTTTAAGACTTTTTGATAAGGATAACAAAGAATGTTTACGATTTAAGAGTTTATATTCATTGGGTTAGTTTACTTCTCAATATTTATTCTTCAACTATGACTAATTCTATTCTTACTTATTCATTTTTTTCATTTGAGCTTAGTAACCTTTTTTTATTTATTTCTCTATCTTTATAATATATATATATATATATATTACTATACTTATTCAAGCATGTATTTATCAATATTTATCTATTTATTTATTTCTCTCTCTCTCTCTCTCTCTCTCTCTCTCTCTCTCTCTCTCTCTCTCTCTCTCTCTCTTTCTTTCTTTCTTTCTTTTTCTATGCATTTATTTTTGACTATTCTGTAGCAGTGCATAACTAGCTACAAGTACCAGATGTAATAATCTAAAAGTAACAGCATTTTTATAAACAATAAATCCTCAGTAAAAAAAAAAGAGTTATATGTTGTTCCAGTAATGATGAGTATCAATGTGCTAGCATTTACTCTCAAACAAATATTTTATGCATTACAGACATAAAAAGAGGGGGGGTATTATAATTAATAATTGTAAAAAAAAGAACTAAAACAAATTCAAAACAAAATAAAGTTATTAAAATTATTAACTAATCAGAAAACTATCAAATTATTTAAATATCATATACATAAACATGATTTATTTTCAAATAAATTTGAATTAGTAAAAAAGTAATACTGTTCATTATCTGTTTTACTTCCTTATTTCTTATATTATGAATCATCATCATCATCATCTGTTTTCTTGTTTTTTTTAAAAAAACTCTCCATTGATAATATTTGGATGGGGTTACTAATTTTTTTTATATAAATATATCATTGAGATAGATTAAGAGTAAGTTTTGATGGTGGTGGCTAACTTATTTACAAAAAACACATACAATAACCTATAAAAACGCTGTGATAGTACTTTTAGTAATGAAAAACTTTTACTATGAAAGCCATTATTGGATAACATAGTATTCTTTATGGCCTATCTTGTGAAGTTTATGTCATGCATATAGTTATGAAAATAGAAAAATACTATTAGTATTTTTAGTACTATTTAAATATATTGTAGCCACATATGTATATAGTTTATCACATACCAGAATGGTTTGTTAAACTCCTGTGGCTCATCTATCAATGGCATAGTTGCTACATAAATGATGAGTTAATATTGTTCATTCTTTTATTGGAAATATGACTAGCATAAATAAAAAAATCATTGTCATTCTATTTATCTACTTTCCCTCACAAAAGGAAAAAGAGGATAAAATTTACTAATGCCTTCCAATTACCCAACCAAAACTATGACCAATATAGAGCATTATTCACTTTACCAACTAGTGGAAAAGTATGACTATTTCATGGAATAAAGTTTATGGTAGTTGTTCTGACTGTGTCATGCGGCCGCTTGATGGTCTGTTGCTTGCAAAAATAATGAAATCAACATTACTGGGCTGATAATTTTTTGGTTTCTGTTCTCTGCCAATTTTTCAAAGTATTTTTAAAAAATTTCTGATGGTATTTGACAGAATTTACATTTTAAAAATATATAAAACAACCAGTTTGAAAATGTGGACTATTTTCAGAATGCAAATTAGAATAAACACATGCACTAGTCTGAGCAAACCAAGTTGGCAGCACATAGTGCTGGAATGTGTGTGTGGGGGGACTCCAATGGTTTTGATGATTTGAATGATCATCCAATACATCCAATAGTTTGAGCAAACCAAGCTGGCAGTGCATAATACTGGAATGTGCAGGTGTCTCCAATGGTTATGCCAATCCAAAGGCATGGTCAACACATGCTCTAGTCTGAGTAAATTGATATTATGATTTCAAAAACAATGGACAATGGCAAACATTGTATTACTCTCATTCCTGTTCTCCTGCAAATGTGCCTTTTCATATGACATACATGAAATGCTTCAATAACCTATCCTTTTGCAATTATTTTCATCTTCAAAGATGTGTAGGTAAATGGGATGAGGGACTTACAATTATTAGTATGTAATAGTACATCAGATAAGGTATGATCCTTAATGCAAATGCACATAAAAACACTTATGGCTTGTTGAATTCCATACACCCTCACATCCTACAGTAACAATCTATGAAGTGTGTGCTATTTTCATAGTGATTTGAAGCACAGTGTGCAATGGCATCTACACCTGCTAATGGATAATATGAACATAACTGTTCTACAGGTTGTAAGTTGGGCTGCATAAACAGCATGTTTCTGTGCTTTTGCAAGCAACAACTCTTTAAATTGTTTTACATACATTTCCAATCTAGTCAAGATGTATATATGATTAATCAGTTAACTAAACTAAAATTATTTATTTGACAAAATGGAAATAAACAAACATCAAGGATTATTATAGATAAACAAACATTGGAATATTTAGTGTTATCATTTATAAATATTGTTATTTATATAGCATACATATGCATGTAATATTATAAATAAGGACTAACTCCTCTGAGCATGTGCTTTAATAGGCTATCCTCAGACATGTGTAGAGGAGTTAGTCCTTTTTATAGTGTTATCTTTTATGCAAATACTTGGTCAGCAAAAGATGAACAAAAAATCTATTAATATTACTATTTTTTTAACAATTAATATTCATTTAACCATGTCTTTTGTAATTAATACCTATCTACTTAGTCTAAAATATTTTCTATTTGTTTTTTAAAGTAAAGTCTACATTTGTTTATTTTTTCCATCATCTAGTTACTAAATGACAAATTTGATAATTTTATTATTATTATTACGTGCTATATTTTAGGATTTAAAGCTTGATCAAGGATCTAGAATTTTTTTTTCACTTTGTTTAAATTAATAAAAAAGGAAATGTAATTTATTATTACCTAAAAAGAGAATGTCTATGCTTTATCAAGAGATGTACAATCCTTGTTGGGAATAATGTACATTGTTTGAGATGATGTGGAGATACATTACATGGTTGCTATTATGTGGAATAAATCTGTAGTTGAGTGTTACATATTTTTGTCTTCGTTCACTTTTCATTTATACATTTCACCAAGTTATACTGAATAGTAGAATATTGTAAATGAGTTTCATGAATCATAACCTATGGTTTGGTAATGATAGAATGTTCACTAAATGAACATTATGGGCATCAAATAGTAGCATTGGCCTAAAGACTAATAAATATTCTAGTCATCTTAGGTATCATAGGTTATATCTACATGATGAGTAGGAAATATTATTCATGTGGAGTTAACATTTTTAGCAATAGGCTATTAAACTGGTAATGCAGTTCACTATGCTCATCAAAAATTATGATTAGATCAATAAATGTGCCAAATTCATCACATTATCATATTACATGGCACCCGGTTATGTTTAGCTGCCTAAGTGTAGCCCATTCATCTTGCCCTTGGCATCCTATTACAAAATATATGTCTGTTTATATATTTATATATCATAATAAAAATAATAAATTTAATGGTAATAAACTATTATAAACAGTCTTTCAATGAAGTACTTTCAGATAATTTCTTAAACCTGTCTCAACTGCCATTAAATTAAGAAACAAAAAAAAAAAACAAAGCAGCAAATGTCATCAATATATATATATATATTGATGACATCTGCTGCATTTTACTGTTATATATATATATATATATATATATATATATATATATATATATATAACAGTAAAATGGGAAATTATGTAAATACTATACATAGTTTAATATATTAACTAGTAAGTGTCTTTCATTTAATTATTCCTAGTTGAAATTTTATAAGTTATTTTATTCATACTAAAACAGGCAAAACTCTCCATACAGTATTTCCACAGTATTATTTATTTTATTCACGATGCATGTCATCTATCTATCAATCTATCCATCTACTTTTTTATACATTTATTTTTACCCAGGATCTAAGATGTTCTAACTACATCTTTTTAAGTATTTTTAAACTAACATTAACTATCTTTAATTTTTTTCCATGCATTTTTTATTTTACTCTTCAAAATCAAACGTATTGTCTCTAATATTTTAACTTTTTTAAAATAAGAACTCTCTCTCTCTCTTCTCTCTCTTCTCTCTCTCTCTCTCTCTCTCTCTCTCTTTCTCTCTCTCTCTCTCTCTCTCTCTCTCTCTCTCTCTCTCTCTCTCTCTCTCTCTCTCTCTCTCTCTCTCTCTTGTGATTATAATATTTTTGTTGGTTTTACAATTTTTGATGATAAAAGCTAGAACCATAATATATATATATTGATTTATTAATTTTAAAAAAATCTAACTGTTGGCATCATATAGAAAACATAATATAAAAGGCTCAAGTTTGACAGTTTCTCTGTTCTAAAATAGTCATTGCAATTGGATGAACTCATCTTTTATTCAGATCTTGAATATTAAAAATATATATATATTGTAGTTCTTTATATATTTATTTTTGCAAAATATTTATTTTTTTGATGAATTATGAGTTTACATTCTGATTTTTATTTGAAAATATTTGTATTTAAAAGAATAGAAATCAAAAGAAATGGTATAGAAATCAAAAGAAATGGTAAAGCATAGAGCAGGACATTGTGATTTTCTAAAAAAAATAATGTCTCTATAATCATAATAGGTGTTACTTTTGTCATTTTTATTAATTAATTACATATAAGTGATATATTAAATTTTTAATTTAATTTGATTGACTTATGCATTTCTTACTAAAATTTCTTTTAATGTTAGAAATTGTTTAAAATATATTTTTATCACCAATTATGAATACAAATGCTATTATTCTGATTGTATTTTTATATTGGACTATTTTCATCATCTAATATATGTATTGAATGTTCTTAAAAAAAATTTAACTTTATTTAAATATTCCAAATACATTCAACTGTTAGCATAGCACATCAAACAGGTTAGTATATGCACAACGTTTTGAGAGGTATTATTCTTCCCTCTTCTTCAGGTGTTGCTGGCCTGACCAGTGACAATACTAGCATGATATTTGAACCTGGATTCTTAGATTCTTGATTATTGAATTTTAAGGTAATGCTCTAACAAGCTGAGCCATCCTCAGTTTTATTATATTTCTATTACACTTGCAAAGTTGAAATATCTCCGCAATGGTGGTAACATGTAAACATTTGCATGTTATAGTATACCTAAAAAAATATTTAATTAATGGCATCCATAAAAAAATATTAATAATTTAAACTTAACATTAATTTATATTTGATTTGTTAATATTTTTTAAAATTAACAAGAAACACATGTGATATAATAATTTTGAGGAAAAAAAAGCGTACTTTGGCACCACTGATAATGAATAATTAAACAAAAAGACCTGCAAGTTTTGGCAAAGAAAGTAAAGAAATTATACATATGTATCATATCTGCATTAACATTGAAACATAAGCTTATATAAGAATTGTTTTGACTGGATAAATAACTGTTTTAAGTGGCATCTCAAAATATTTATTTCAATAGTCATGTGATTTATATATAATAATATACTTAAATGATATCAAATTTATTGAATGGAATATTTCAAAATCTTTTCTTGTAAATATTACTTAAATCCTATCAGATTGAGGATATCATAACACTCCCACAAATTAAGGTTAAAGCACACAAATGTCATTAACTATTTAATTTCCATTTTAATAGGTACTCAAAAAGTAGTCATAAGTAACATTGTCATCTGATAAAATGATTGATTGGTGATATAATGTGAAATAGTCAATTAATTTAAAGGCTGTGTTAATATATTTTCAATAGCTAGGTGGTTTCCTCATAAAGATCATAACACAACAGTCAAAGCTTAATAAACAATTAGAATACATTCTATTGTCAAGGCAATCTATGTTGGTACAGGAATTCATCCTTTAATAGTATAGTTTGTCTTGACATTAGATTACAGATATTCTATTGAAATATTTTGCTTTGATTTTGGTGCTTTGAATATATGTAAATTTATTGTAATCATCATCAGCAAAAGCATCATAATCAATAAGTGTGAGCAAAAATTAACATTAGAAATAAATAATAAACAATATATAAATTACAAACATAACCTCACCAGCAATAAACATTAAGAGGATCAACAATCATCTTTGGGGGCTGGATTTTGAAGAGGGTAAAATCTAAGCTAATCATCATTTAGCCAATACCAAACTTAAAACATATTATATAAAACTTTTTACTTGTGTGCACATATGAATTCTAAAATTACAGTAATAACCATATCAATAATGCAGGGATCACTATATTAATGTCAAACATCATCACTGATTTTAGCCATTTGATATTATGAGTATACTAACTATAAATAAATTGGTTATAAAATGTACAATATAAATTGAGAGAATTTTAAATGTGACTTTAATGATATTAGAACCATGCAAATAATTTTACTATTATTAAGATGTTCGTACTATGAGGTATCCATCCATATACATATACATCTGCAACTACTATTGTTGTCCAAACAAGCTTTGGAATCTAAGGATCCTTGTAATTGTAATTGTGAATAAGAAAAAATATATGTATATATTTTTTAATCTATTCAATTATTAAATTTGACTGGGATAACGTACAAATCCCTTAAAGTGTAACTCTACAATGAAATCAGTTAAATATGCACAAGTAATTCACAGATAGCTTGAAAAATAAAAACATCAACAAAAAATATAATTTTAGCGACTATTTTTTTAAAATAATTATTTAATAACCTTAACTAATAAATAAAAAAGATTAAAAAATAATAATTTGACAAACCTAAAGTTTAATTATTGATCATCCTATATATAATTTCATATAACAAATATAATTATTATTCCTTTCCGATTTATTTTGAATAATAATTTGTTGGTACTGTGGTATTAGAGTTGCGACATGAAGAATTATAATCGTTTAATCATTAAATTAATTAGGTTATTAAATCAAAAACATATTTTAAAATCTACATTTAAAAAAAAAAAACAATTTAACAAAAAAAAAAAAAAATACAAAAAGCCATAATGTGAAGAATAGTTAAAATGCGTGTTTAAATCAAATTGAGTGTATGATTGCACATGCATATTCTGCATAATCCATTTTAATACAATGTACAGGCTTACACCTGCATTTATATATGTAATATATGCAGGATTCGAATTCAGATTTTCACACGACCTACAACTCTCAGTGCCATCTTATATTGCTGACTCACCTGATCACACACATGTTGAAAAGATAAATAATCACCAATATATGTATTATGTGCTAAACCAGCACTCATTAAAGAATGAAGATTGGTTATCTTAATATAAAACTGAGTACTAATTGTATATATGTGCGGAGATGGTAATCTGAACCAACTGATGAGTGCTGGTTTAGCCCAAAATACTATTATTGGTGATTATTTATCTTTTCAACATGTGTGTGATCAGGTGAGTCAGCAATATAAGATGGCACTGAGAGTTGTAGGTCGTGTGAAAATCTGAATTCAAATCCTGCATATATTACATATATAAATGCAGGTGTAAGCCTGTACAATGTATTAAAATGGATTATGCAGAATATGCATGTGCAAACATACACTCAATTTGATTTAAACACACATTTTAACTATTCTTCACATTAATGCTTTTCGTATTTTTTTTTTTTTGTTAAATTGTTTTTTTTTTTTTAAATGTAGATTTTAAAATATGTTTTTGATTTAATAACCTAATTAATTTAATGATTAAACGATTATAATTCTTCATGTCGCAGCTCTAATACCACGGTACCAATTTGTTTAATCGAAATGAATTATTTCTTTACAATAATCAAATCATAAACAAATATTTTACTAGAAAAAAAATAATTTTAACTGGAATCTTACTTCATTTTTTTTTTGTTTTGAAAATTAGAATGTACCCAACCAATTTTAATCTGATAAATACACCTTTTCCAAAAGCAACCAAAAAACTGTTCAGTGTTCTCAATTATCATTTTTCCTAGCAACAAAATGTAAATGTGTACACATCAACAATGCCTCATTTTATAATTGATTGTTTCTCTTTTAGTCTTCTCATCCTGTAAATTTTGTAGATAGATGTTTGGCCAACGTTTTGGCTGTAAGATATTTTTATAGCTTTCTTAATAGTTATTTTTATCTATTTCACTTTTTCTACTTTTTTTAATAATACTTTATAAATTTTACAAGTGCAGTGTTTAAATTGTAACTTTATAGAAAGTAATCAAACCTCCACACCAATGCCACCCCAGCCACAAGATACATACTTTAAGGAAATAAGAGCAGACATCTTTATTTCCAAACTCAAATAATAATTTAAGATTGGCTCATAAATTACCATTTGAGTTCAGAAATAAAATTGCTGCCCTTATTTCCTTAACGATCTTATCTTGTGGCTGGCAGGAGAGTGTCCTTGCAATTTGAAGATCTTGTTTAATGATGCTGGTGCAAAGGTTTGATTACCTTCTATATAGTTATTTTTTTTGTAGCTCCAGATTTTCAGTTTAATAAGTATATCACTCCAGATTAACATGATTTTGGATACATCAGTATGTAAGTCTTCTAACAGAGATGTTTTCTTTCTTACATTCTTTTTAATGAAATTGGTTACACAATTGCAGTAAATTGTCATCTTTTAATGAGAGTTTAGCACATGGTTTATATAAAGTCCATACTATTATACTGCTTTTTAAAAATCATTTTTCAACTAATAGTGAAATCAATTTAGCATCAGCCTTCTCTGACAATTCATTTTACCATTAGTGAAATACTACTGAATTTTTACTATTCATATATATCTATTACTTTTATAAATATCCACATATACATTTTAATGCAATTTTTTTTATATAATTCTTTTAATTTTCTAACAGTATTGACTGTTCTGCATTAGAGTGTATATGTGGAGATTTATAAAAGTAATATATATGAATATTAAGAAGGAATGCAAAAAAAGTAAAGGAGAAGATATAAGTATAATTTTTACTATTCATACTATCTTTTGCTATTTAAAAACCAAGCCTGATATCAATGTTTCAATCGATCATATGACTACCTAGACCAATTTATTTTCTATTTATAAGAAATATTACCCCCCCCCCAATGTTATATTTATAAGCTGATTTGGAAAATAATTTTTGTTTAGAAATAAATCCTTATCCACTATTACTGTTATTTTGTTTTTTAAAATTCTTAATCCCTTGTTTTTTTTAATTAGTAGATAAACACTCTTTTAATGATTTTAATCCCTTCTTTTTTAATTTTTATCAAAAAAAAAAAAAAAAGCAAGTAAACTACACAAAAAATATTATATTCCTTTTTTTTCTTTCACAGTTCTATCCAATAATTAATTTATTTTATTAATTTGTTTTAAATGTGATACACGAACATTTTATAAAAAAAAATTTCACTAAGTTTAACCTAGCTAAATTTTTATTTAAAAATCCACTTATTCTGCTTGTTAACCTGAAAATAAATAATTCTTTTAATATATATATAATGAGACAATTCTTTCATTGTTCACAATATCACTTAATGATAGTAATTGATTTGAGTTATTTTGTTTTGCAAAAATAGAAAATCAACGTATATACATTTATGATATTATACAAATTATGAGTACAAACTGGTTTATAATACCTTATTAAAACACACACACACTTATAAATAAAATTGTAATGAAGAAGATATAAGTTAATTAATATTAATAATAGGTTTAACGTTTTCGAGAATCCATACCTCATAATCATAGCCGTAATAAAATATCTAAGAAAATGTATGCAAAAATATTTAAATTATCGATATATTATGCTGTCCATTTCTTGGAAATCTCGAAGCATATATCTTTTCTATTATGGTTCAACACCTATATATCTATACATCTATAACAGAGTTCAAAAGTCCAATAATACATCGTCTGCATTCTTAGAACACGCCAAAAATGCCGGACACGACTTCACACCGCTAATCCTATAATCCTATGCACCGAGGCTAATGATCACAGGAGGAAAAATCAAAGAAGCATTCTACATTCACGGAAATATCTATGCCACTAATAGAAAGGATACATGCTTCGAGATTTCCAAGAAATGGACTGTATAATACATCACTAATTTAAATATTTTTGCATACATTTTCTTAGATGTATTTTATTACGACTATGATTATGAGGCGTGGTTCCTCGAAAACGTTATGCCTATTATTAATATTAATTAACTTATAACTTCTCCATTAAAACTTTATTTATAACTGTGTTTATTTACATATCAACGGGAAGTAAAACTGTATTTAAGACCTTATTAAAAATATTTAAAATCTTTTATTATATTGTATTAGATCATAATATTTTTATATTTTTATTAGTTATTAAAAGAAATAGAAAAATATTTTTTTTCCTTTGATTTTTTTTTCAAATTATGATAAAAAAAATTATAATGTTTACTTTTAAAATACATATTAAAAGTTAAAGATTAATTTTGATACCTTTTAATTGTAATATTTTTTTAAATAAAAAAGATTTGTTAAGTCCTATTTCTAGAAGACAATAATTTTGGTGAAAATAAATAAATTAACTATGTTTTTCAAATTAATTGGTTCAGTATTAACTGTATTTTTACAACACATTCAAATGATACCTTGGTTACTTTTAGTTTATCTTTACTGGTATATTTATTTGTAACATTAGTTTGTCAGCTTTACATTTATCTGATAGGATAAAGTGGAACTAAAATATATATTGATTTACTAAATTTTAAAAAATTCTGAGGTTATCAGATGGAAAACTTAATACAACAATGTCACTACTGGTATACATTCTTTATTGTCAGATCCAAGAGTGTTTGAGAGATCATGGTACAGTCTTTTCTTCATATAACATGAAAAATCAAATTATATGTTTTCTGTAATTTATTTATATATTTATGATATTTTTTTCAAAATATTTTATTACTTTAAGATATAGGTATTCATAATTAAGATCAGATTTTATTTGAGAATATTTCATTTGAAACAATACAAGATATTTTTAATAATATTAAACAATAAATTATGAAGAAGGAACAACTTCATGATAATAACAGTAGTAATATTTTTGTGATATTTTATTACCAATAATTGTTAAATACAAATTTTTACTGGTAGTTGTTAAATAATCAAAACACTATCTTCTGACTATGTATTTCAGTTTATTGACTTTTTTTTCTATATTTGCAATGTTAAAGTAATATTTTTCAGAAATTTTTTCATTTGTAAATCTTTATTTGTAATAACTCACTTAAAAAGATTGGAAACACAATATAGAATAAAGAGTTAATTGTTAAAATAAAATGTCACAAATATAATTTAAATAACTACTAAACCTTTTAATCACATAGGAGGAGTTAGTTAGAGTAATATTAACTTATTTGTTTTTTTTTTGTTGACAAGATAAATATTTTACATTTTGGTGATTTGTTTTTAAAAGTAACTTGTATACAAAGAGCATATTCAAGTTTCAAAAATTGAATTTTTAATAGTTATTCAGTGAGTTAGTGGGCTAATCAATATATAAATTCAGAGAAATATCAATATGGAAAGAAAATCATAATTCTAGAAAGAAGTCTTGCTCCTTACAATTCTTCAATAGTTGAGTAGAAGATCATGGTATAGTGTCCTCTTGACTGCTTTTGTTATTTGATCAAGAGAATGTGATGTTTCTACAAAATAAATGAAAACTTTATAGTGACTTTATTTCATCTTAAATTAATACATAGGAAAGATTAATATCAACTATATTTCCAGTAAGAAAAAAGGGTGTTTGTAATTAAAAACTTTAAAGCAAAAAAAAGTATAGTTTTTTTTTTTAATTTCTTAAATAAATTTGGGTATTCAGAGACACATATACCATATTACCTCAAATATAAGATGGACATTTTTTTTCTAAATTTTTGTACTCATAAAAAAGGAATGGATCTTAAATTGGATACAAAAATTTTAAAACATCCTATTTCTGTGAATCTTTGTTTTACCCTATACATCCACATTGTGTTACAATTATTACTTATGAAGAATAGTATATTAAATTATTTTCAATAAATATTTTTGGATTAAGTTCATAAGCAGCTTTAATGCTATCTCAAACCACTCCTTTCAATATTATTTAGCCAATTTTACCATTATTTTACCAAGACTATAACAATGAGATAAGAGTCTGCCTTCCAAGGCACTGATTGGTTGTTTCTTGTTGTCTATACAAGAGAGTACCTGTCAAAATTTTGATGGTTCCAACATCTTCATTTGATTTTCAAAGTGAAAACATATGTTTTAAAAATTTTTCTATACATTTATAATTATTTTCAGAAAATTTTTGTAAAAATATAAATTATTTTGAAGAATGATTGAGATTTTAATAGAAAAATATATTTTTACCCAAAAGAAAATTGATGAAGAAGTTATAACATTCGGCTGCAATTTAAATGGCCAGAAGATGATGTATCCTGTTAAAATTGTGAAAATAATAATTCAAGTTCTGAAAGTGAATATGTAGAAAATGAAAGTATTATATATCTGAAGAAGATTTACAATAAATTAGGAGAGTTTATTGTATTTATATTAGTTCCTGGGGGGGGGGGGTAAATTTTTTTCAAATATTTTGGGCTTAAAATCCTACTGTCTTAAATTCGGGGGCATCTTATATTGAAAGTAATATGATATATATATATATATATATATATATGAAATTATTAACCACTTAACAATTTGCATTTTTTTATTCCACCTAGTGAAAATTTTTGGAAATTTTGGAAATGCTCACTTACACTACTGTATAAAATTTATTATTTTATACTAAAACACAATATTTTTGGACTTCATTACATTTTAATTAAAATTTATGAATGAATAATATTCTTAAAAAAATCCCATTTGATATTTTTGAAATATGTAAGACTTGTAAATCAAACAATGTACCTTATAGATTAGCAAAAAATTTATATAAATGCTCTTTTAGAAAATAAACAAAATGTTTTTTTATTCTATTTTAAGTATTTTTTAATGTGAACAATCAAAAAGAGATTTATGATAGACTTATTGAGTATTGCTTTAAAATCTGATAATTTTATCAGAATAATTACAACATTGGAATGATTTTAACATCATATTGCTTGAGATAAATAATGACATTAGATGCTGTTGTTTTCTTTCATTATATTAAGGTCAAGCTTATGGACTTTTATTTCTAAAAATAAAAGCTAAATGATTACATTGAAAATTTACTTATGTATTTTTTAAAATAATAATCAACCAATTAGTGTGTAAAAATAATCAAAAATATTTTATAAACAAGAAAAAAGTCATATTTTTATATCAAAATCTTTGCATGAAAACTTGAACAGAAAAAAGTAATACCTCTAAGTTGTTTTCTTCTATGACAAATAACATGGTAAAATCTGTCTGTTTCTTACATATTCTGAGCTGACTATACATAAAATACTGATCTATTCAGTTTTTTTTTCAAATAAAACAATAATAAAAGCATTATGGAAAAAATTATATTATTAAAAAAACCACAGATCATTTCACTTAAAATAATGTTAATATAACATTTTAAAACCATGAAACAATGATGTTCTTTAAAAATAAATAAGAAACTCTTCAAAATGACTGGAAAAGCAGATTTGTTAAATAACATTGTGTTTAGTTGATTTAATAAAAAAAAACTAAATAAATAAATAAATGCTTCAAAAAAAGAGATGGCAACTTATTCTTAAAACTTATTATTAAATAAAATAATAAATGTTGGTGTTGGTATATTTGATAGAAGGCTTTAAGAATTGTTGCTGCCCAATTCATTCTTTTAAAATATTTATTGATATGAAGTGCTATCTATTTATTGTGCATGGATGAAGGACAATTTTCCTTCAACTAAATTATGAATTAAGATAAAATGGTTATTATGGCATACAACAGTGTGTGCATATATATATACAGGGGTATCCAAAAATATCTAAAATTTTATAATAAAAAATGTTTATTTTTAAGTGTTATAAATTTAATCTCTTTTAAATTGCTATCCATTTGATGTAATACATTGGTCCAAATGTATTTTTCATTTTTCAAATTAGTCAGGAAATACTTACAAAGTGATGCCTTATAACATCACTGTCATTTTTTCTACTACTTCGAAGTCTGCAAAAAAAAAACTTTTTTTCATTTAAGTGATTAAAAAAATTGCATGAGGCAAGATTGAGAAAATATAGATGATAGATAAGCTGGTCATGCTGAATTTAATTAAAAAGTGTTTCACACTCAAGATTTTGAGAGATGACACTATTGGGGTGGAATTTGCACTCTTTTCTTTACGCAAATGGGATGTTTGTTTTACTGCATCACATGAATGTTTCAAAACTTACACATAAAATGTCTGACTATTACATTCTAAATTTGAGAGAAAAATGTCATTTGGATAATATAAAAATAAAAAATCAGTGTTAATTTTAACATTTCATTCATTATAAAAAAAATTAACAAATATTCTAAATGCACTTTAGATAAAAGTGCTACATAAACCCATGATTTTACATGGTTATGACATTTGACACATTGATGCAGAAAGGTTCCTACAAGAAATATGTTATATCTTAAGCATATATTACAACAGGCATGCAAAGAAAAGAATGATTTCAGTTATTTTTGGGTCTCCCCTCCTGTATGTATATATATAAAGCTTTAAAAAAGTAGAAATGAACACAGACAAATTAGATATATAATTATTTATAAAATCAGGAATAAGAAAAAAATTAAGTAATAATGTTAATCAATATTTTTAAGAATATACCTGGGCCTCTTTTTGTGCAGTTTTTTTAAATGCTATTTTGAAGTTAAGTGATGCATGCTTCTTCTTAATATCTTTTAATGAGTTTTCTTTTGCAATAAAGAAGTTCATATTGCACTTAAAATCAGGATTTCCTCATTTTATATGCATGCACTAAATTTTACATACTTTTTTAAAGTGCATGTTGAAAAAAAATTTGGTGATAAATTTAGATACTGTAGAACATTTAGAAAAAGATAATAAAACAGAAGTGGAACCTGTTCATTTCGCATAAAAAATGATTTGACAAAGTCTTTAACTTTCTAGTCAATTGGAAAATCATTTTCTTTTTTAATGACATGAATTGTGAATGAGCTCTTAAATTCCAATGAGAGATAAATAGTTGTATGGTAGTGTTATATATGTGTATATTTATATTTTTATACACATATATACATGGAGAAACTTTTAGCCAGAAAAAAGTTACAAGTAAAAATATTTAAGAACTTTTAATTTCTACTTAAAAAGAATGTATCTTTAAAAGTTTTTAAATATTTTTACTTGTAGCTTTTTTCTATCTAAAAGTTTCTCCATATATATATATAAAAGAAAATTTAACCATTAGTCATTATTAACACACTCGTGAAAGCATGTTATATATACATATAGTTGCACTTGTGGAAGTGCATTCTCTAACAGCTAGACATAGCAGTCTGGATATCATCAGCTTCATAAACAATTAGAAAAATCATTATCTCAAAATTTAATTAACAATTACATTGTTGCCAGAAAACCATTAACACAGCATAAGACTGAAGTTGGTGCGAATTGTATTTCCTCTTGTGATGAATCTGATTTTTTACCAGTTTACAAACAAACTGCATATTGTCAAATAGCAATAATGATTAAAATATGTATGAAAAAATGTAAAATAAATTACACATAAAAAATTAAATAGTTAATAAAAAAAAAGTAGTTTGTCTTGTATCAATTTTTTTCAAATATTTGAAATTTTCTATTAGTCATACTTTATTTCGTTATTTTTTTATGTGAATTTTAAAGTAATTTTACCTTGTTGCTTTGATTTTATGCAATTTTTAAAAATTGATGGCATGTATCCCACATTTTTCAAGGTAAGTAAAGTCTATTCTGTGGAGCCTATTAACTGCATAACTTCAGTGCAAATCATTTTTATTTATCTAATTTTCAGAAAAATCTAAATTATTTTTGAAAAACAGAGTACTTGTTAAATACATTAATTCTATGTGTTAATTAAAGGAAATAACTTTTTTTAATTAAATGGTTTTAATTAATATAAGTTTAACAAGAATCCAGATGGAAAATAACTTATTTTAATTATCTTATTTTTAAATTCCACAATATACTTTAAATAGTGGATTCAAAAACTTTAATGTTAGAATTGGTAAATGACTGAAAAATGAAGACAATCAACACTAAATATAATTATTGTTTTGAGATCTTGAAAATAATGAATACCCAAAAACTAATCTGGTGATGTAGATATAACATCACCATGCAATTGGTTAATTTAGATTGTCAATAGATGGCTCTAGAAAGGAGTAAATAAAGGGAATTGCTGTTCTTAATGTATGTAATATTTTTTCTGATCATCTAGGGTTTTTTAATACCACTCACACCTATTTTTTGTGCACAGTAAGTAAAATTATGTATAAACAATAAGAGTAAAGCAACCCTTTAATAAATAGATGACTTCAGAACAAATATTTTTTTAAATAATCCTCACCAAGCTAGCCAATTGTTTGTCGTGAAGATTTGACTGATTTTTATTTTTCCTTACTATTGTTAAATGAATAGCTAGATTGGCTATGAATCAGCTGTTTGAAAACAAATCACAAGCTTGTAGACTCTAACTTAAATTTATATATGAGTGTAAGCAAAAAAATGATTGGAAATATTCCCATGTAATACCTAATGAAATATGTTAGTTATACATGGAAATATCCTCACTCATTCCTAAATTCCTAAAAATATTTAATTTAACATATAATATATTTAACAAAATTCTATTTAATTTTTACCATAAGTCTATATAATTTCAAACAAACGAAATGCAAAATAAACTTAAGCATATATTATTACTTTCTCATATTTGTTATCATTGTTATTTTTTAGATGCAAAGTAACCCTTGGTGCACTGCTCCTACATCTTCAATAACATCTACTCCTAGTTCTTGCATGTCTCCTCATGGAAGTCTTCCTGCATTTATGGGTGTTACAAATCCTTTGAACAGTGTTTCAACAATATCAAATCTAAGCAGTCAAGCAAGTCATATTTCTTTTACAACAAATCCATCAAACGCTTTGCCTCCTGTTTGCCAAGAATCCGATCGACGTCATTGTAGCATCGCTGCTTTGCGCTTAAAAGCAAGAGAGCATAGTGCGGCAATGGCAGGAATTTATGGACCTTATGGAAAGTGAAATCAACTTTTATGTCAAATTTATGTATATAGTAAAAAATAAATTAACTTTTAATTATATTATTTTGTTTTTTCTTTACTAAAATTAATTTTATTTAAAAGCACAACGCCATCTCCTAGAGAGGAAGTTTTGATATATTGCATTTTAAATATGGTATACGCGTGTGTGTACGCATGTGTGCATTACTATATTTCGTAGAATAATTATTTTATAAAATATTAATCCTATAAAATATTAAAGATTATTGGTTTATCAATATTTTATAGTATGTTTATCACATAGATATATATGTTTTGCAGTTTATATACAGAATTTATTTTACATTTATATATATTTAGACATAATATATAAAAATAATATATAAGAGAATAAAAAATGTTTTAAATGTAAATATAAATAAGGAATTATGGGAATATATTAATTAGGAAATATTGAAACATAGTGGTACATTAAAGAATAAATTGTATAAAAAATATGAAAATAAATGGAAATGTTGGAACGACAACATTATGAATAAGTTTTGATTTGAAATTTGATCTTTTTTTTTATATATTTAAACATATTTATTCGTGGTTTTATTATTTTATTAAATATATTCAGAGGAAGAAAGATTTATTATATAATTACCCCTATGAAATTTAACCTTTCATAATTTCAAAGAATAATCGAAAAGTTTACGCTCGAAGTAAATAAACTGTTCAGTCATGATGTGAAGGCTAGATTGTGAACCATGTAAGTGACCTCTTCCGTTATACCAAATAAAAATTAAAATGGATAACAGTTGAACTTTGCAAAAACTGAATTATCAGAACAAGTATCTCGATATGACAAACAAATCTCTTTCAAATATTTGTTTAAATAAAACCTCTATAGAATTCAGTTGTACAAATAATTTTATAAAGAATCAAAAATAATTGTCAAATAGATCTATATGACCTATATTTGATTATTTTATCTCCCGAACTACTATTGCATCATAAAAGAAGTAATCTAAAGTTTTAATCATATGATTACTAAAGAAC
Organism: Epiperipatus broadwayi; assembly: GCA_028023455.1. Taxonomy (NCBI): domain Eukaryota; kingdom Metazoa; phylum Onychophora; class Udeonychophora; order Euonychophora; family Peripatidae; genus Epiperipatus; species Epiperipatus broadwayi. Next base: position 1,666 of record JAQFVV010014905.1, on the reverse strand, counting down.
AATATAGATAAGTATATTTAGTAATGACAAAATTTATATAAAATACGCTTTTTCAATCGCAATATTTGCTTTCATTTTGATGTCTTTGCAAGAGAGAAACAATATAAATAAACAGTGCACTTACATAACAATCATAGGCTTAAATTGTACGTAAATATGGTACTAAATATTTGTTAATACATTTAAAAAATATCACTACTTTTTTTTTTTTAATATTTTGTGAAAAACTGTATAGGAAATGAAAAATAGTATGTGACATCAACAGATAATACTCATATATTAGATAAAGCAATACTCTTTCAAAACTTTTCTGGCTGGAAGATATCAAGATTTCAAATAGTGGTTATTTGAGATGAAGTATATTAATTAGCTCTAACAATGTTACCCGTTTTCTAAAAAGGCCATTTAAAAAAATAAATCAAACTCTTGCTAGTAAACCTTAGCTAATTTGAACAAAAACTTGTAGATCTAATGTGCTGTTTTTTCAGTTACTTAAAAATATCCAAGCACCCTTCAACTATCTACACTATTTCATACAACTGATATACATGACCACACACATGTAGAAAAGATTAATAATCACCAATATACGTATTTCATGCTAAACCAGCACTCATCAGTTGGTCCAGATTATCATCTCTCACACATATATATAATCAATGCTCAGTTTGTATTAAGATAGCAAATCTTCATACTTTAATGGACAGGCTTCAATCCACTGCAACCTCCCACTTTTCAGCCATCCATATCATTGAAAATGAGTTTTCATCATCAGATTTTCAATGATATGGATGGCTAAAAAGTTGGAGGTTGCAGTGGATTGAAGCCTGTCCATTAAAGTATGAAGATTTGCTATCTTAATATAAACTGAGCATTGATTATATATATATGTGTGAGAGATGATAATCTGGACCAACTGATGAGTGCTGGTTTAGCATGAAATACATATATTGGTGATTATTAATCTTTTCTACATGTGTGTGGTCATGTATATCAGTTGTATGAGATAGTGTGGATAGTTGAAGGGTGCTTGAAAATCTGAGTTCAAATCCTCTATACTTACAATTAAGCTCCCAGGTTTGTGAAGAGTGCCTGGTTTTCAAATATTTACATATCAAGCTTGTATTCTGTCCATCCCTCTTATATGTATTTAATGGATACTGTCCTATACATGAGGGGTCAGAGTGACTTCAGGTCAACATGGACATGGCAATAATATTACCATCAGCATGGGATTTGAGTTTTCATCATCAGATTTTCAATGATATGGATGGCTGAAAAGTTGGAGGTTGCAGTGGATTGAAGCCTGTCCATTAAAGTATGAAGATTTGCTATCTTAATATAAACTGAGCATTGATTATATATATATGTGTGTGTGTGTGTGAGAGAGAGATCATAATCTGGACCAACTGATGAGTGCTGGTTTAGCATGAAATATGTATATTGGTGATTATTAATCTTTTCTACATGTGTGTGGTCATGTATATCAGTTGTATGAGATAGTGTGGATAGTTGAAGGGTGCTTGAAAATCTGAGTTCAAATTCTCTAAACTTACAATTAAGCTCCCAGGTTTGTGGTGCCTGGTTTTCAAATATCCATAATTATTATCATAAAATTAAATTAAGAAGACAACTTTATTTTATTTTTTAATCAATCATATATATA
>JAQFVV010014904.1:0-24351 GCA_028023455.1 Epiperipatus broadwayi | reverse complement strand
ATATATTGCAACATGATGTGCCATTTTCCCATATATATCTTATGCATGTATAAAACCATTTGTAAGATTGTGTGTATGTATATAACGATACACGTATATGTGTATGTTTTAAAAAAAAATATTCTTAAAAGTATTTCGAAAATTATTCCATTTATCACCCAGCATATTTATGAGCATCAATTTATGACCTCAAGCGCCAATCCTATATCACTATAAGAATTATGCTGGGAGAGCTGGAATACCAATATGGAAATGCCCTTGGCTAGCTCTACTCAGGGCGGGTGATTGACAAATTGATGGAAATCTACAAGGGAGGAGGTTATTATACTTTAATGTGCTTGATCTACTATTCTAAACTCTTTATACTTTTATAAAAAACAGACCTAAATAAACAATACCAATAAACATTCATTTCATTTTTAAATTTTGTACATTTGTATTTTACCATGATTAAATATTTTGTGTTCTTTATTTTAAGACAAATACATGCATACACACACTGCTTAGATATTTATAAAATCACATGAATAAAACATATATCAATTCATACCAGTAAGAAAAATCATTTCTTTTTCTTTGATTCTTTCCTTTTTTAAAAAAATTATGCATATTGTTCAGGATAATGAAGTTTGTAAAGAAAGTTTGTGAAAAATTAAAAGAAACAGACACTATATGGAACACTAATTACATATTGTTGAATGTGTACATACCTGCATTTCTTTTCTTCTCTGAGGAAAATGATGGATTATTAAAAATGAAAAAATATCATTTGTTTTGACTCCTTTTTATAGCACTTATGTAATGGCGATTAAATTGGAATATTTATTCTGGCTGTACTATATTCTTGCTTGTTGATTCCATTCCTTTTTTTTTATTTAGACTTCAGATCAATTAGTTTCTTTCTTTGACAGTTACTTTTACTGCAGCCACCTTCGGACCTTTATGGGCGGGATTGCAATGCTTGGCATGCTTATGCTTTCTTAAGCCAGCTTGCCCACCATTCTACCCTCCATTTCTCTCCACAAATCTCTCTTGCAGCACTCCTTACAAAAATCAGCAATAGAATGAATTCTTTTTAGCAAGTTCTGCCATTCAAAAATCTGGATTCTTTTTGAACAAAAACTTTTCATACCTCTGAATCTAATTTTGTTCTTCTTTTGTTTTCATCGAAATTCTTTTGAATCTAAACTTAAATCTCACCAATTAAATTCCTTAGATATCAATCAAGTTATTTTGGATATATATTTTTTTCATTTAACTTTTCCAAAATGAAATTGAAAAGTTTCCATCTTGAAAAAAAAAGTATATTTCCATATCAGCATTTATACTTTCTTTTTTTTTTATATATTATTTTATCTAGCAAAATATATATACATGCTTTTACAAAAAAACAAAGGAGCACACATACACCCCCCTCTTCGGTTTATTTTAACCTTTTGAAATCCATATTTAGAATTATAAATTTATATACTAAAAATGAAATATAAGTATGAAAAAGAAATAAATTTAATTAATCGGGCTATATTGACACATATATAGGCAGATTTACTTTTTGAAACAGTGATCAAACTCAGCCCTGCTTCAATATATATATATATATATATATATGTATATATATATATATATTATAACTATATTTAAATATTAAAATTATATTAAATTATTTATAAAAGTCAGTTCATTATCTATATAATATAAATAAAATGTCCATTAATTAAAAACTATATATATATATATATATATATATATATATATATATATATATATATATATATATATATATATATATATAATGGTAATTAACTATGCAGAAGTACTTTCAGTTAATTTCTTAATCCTTCTCAACTGCCATTAAATTCAAAAAATATAATGGAAGCAAATGTCATCACTAAAATCTGATAAATCCTGAATTTTAACATTAGCACTTTGTATCTGAATTATATTCATTTTATTTTTATTTATTAAAATTTCCTCCTTAATTTTTCTTTAGTTATGGTTTCTCTTGTCATAAGGAATCTTAACACTTTCAATATCAAAGTTAATAATAATAATAATAATAATAATAATAATAATAATAATAATAATAATAATAATAATAATAATAATAATAATAATAACAATAATAATAATAATAATAATAATAATAATAATAATAATAATAATAATAATAATAATAATAATAATAATAATAATAATAATACAATGATGATGATGATGATGATGATGATGAAATATGTAAATATAAATTTAAGTTTGATATTAAAGGTATTAAGATTTTTCATGAAGAAAGAAACCATAATAAAAGAAAAAAAAAAGGAGGCAATTTTAATCAATAGAAATAAAATGAATATAATTAACAGACAAGCTTCTAACATTAAAATTTGGAATTTATGAGATTTGAGTTGATGATGTTTGCTTCCATTATGTTTTTTTTTTAATTTACCAATAGTTGAAGAGGATTATTTCTGAAGATTGAAAGACTGTATTTAATAGTTCCTTACCTTTATATGGTTTTGAAATAACAGACATATTATATATATATATATATATATATATATATATATATATATATATATATATATATATATATATATATATAATATATATATAACTCTTGTTTTTTAATTACCATATTCACTATTATACCATCATTCTTTGACCAGGATTGATATCTAGCATAGAACTACCATTAATCACAATTTCTTATGTTTATACAAACAGCCAGTAATGCCAATCAGTGCCATCTGTAGTAATAAATAGATGATAAAAGGTTTTTGCATCAAAATCCCTATCCAGTGCTTGATCATCCAATAGCCCCAGACTAGTTGCAGGGTTGTATTAGATCCAAAGTACCACCTGCAGTGCTTTAATATCCATGACTCTTCATTGATGAATGCCTCAAGCTAGAAACTAGTCTGAGAGTATTAGATGAATAGGCATGAGATAGGAATTTTGATGAACAAACCTTCAAATATCCATTGATTACTATGCATTGCATTGCATATCATTACTCTGTGGCAATAGTTGGTAATGTTTTAGCAGGATCTGTAAGCATAAGAAATGATCATCATGAAATGTTACAGAGCCTTATTAAAGTAATAACTATATCAATGTTAAAACATGAACATATGATATTAAAACTTTATCAAGTGTGACATATATATATGTAATAGTCTTACCAACTTCCTGTAGTAGTGTAAGCTGTTTATAACAATGAAGTCTTTTTTTATCTTTGGTGCATCTGATTTCAGACTGGTAGATATAGTTAGTTTTTTTTATTCTTTTTTATTTTTTTTATTTCAGACTGGAAAACAAATAATTTAATCTATTTATTGTTGGTTTTTGTATTTCAAGTTGGCAAACAAATGAAAACTCACTTATTTAATTTTCATTTTCTTTTTTTCAGAGTGGTTAATACTATTATACCGACATACTTTAATGATAAGCTGATCAACATCCATATGTTTCATCTTTTATAATTTATTAACAAGTAAAATTTTGGAAAGTCAATAACTGTATTTTTTAAAAAAAAAAAAACAAAAACATGAGCATTATGTAATTTTAGGTTAAAAATGGATTTCTCTGACTTTCTTTTTCTATAGAGCTGCATACTGGGGTAAAAATGAACAACCGTGGAGGAGAAATATCAATTTAAATTACAGTTACATAAACACTTAGTTTGGTTGGTTTATTCTATAGTTATTTTATCACAATATTCTTCCATCACTGGTAATTATATAGCATGCTGTGGTAACAAACATATTTTTATGTCCATGAATCAATTATACTTTTATTGATAATCATCCTTCCTTTAAAAAGTATGTTATTGTATACTTTAAACTGTTTCCTCCAATATCACTTTATCTATTTTGAAGTCAGTCTTGAATTATATGGGTTTTTTTTAATTTTTAAATTAAAATCCAAGAATCAGAGAGATAAAAGAAATGGGGAAAAAATAATACTTTTCTACAAATTTAAACTTGTTTCAAAAGAAATCATGTTTAATTCTTTACAATGGCTGATATTTTATTACATTTTATTTCTCTTTACTATAGTTATGAGGTATTGTTAGTAAGTTCTTATATATAGAGGATTTGAATTCAGACTTTCAAGTATCTTTCAACTATTCAATCTATCTTATACCACTGATGCACATGATCACACACATATAGAAAAGATAAATAATTACCAATATATCTCAAGTTGTCATATGTATAAGTGTTATGAGATAGTGTGGATAGTTGAAGGATACTTAAAAGTCTGAGTTCAAATCCCCTACATTTGCGATTAGGCTCTAGGTATGTGAAAAGTACCTGTATTTCAAATATTTATTGTTATTATGTTTTATTTTTTTTATAATAAAAAATCTTATAATATTGAAATAGGTATATTTTTAGCTATGATGGGAATTCAATTAACTTTCATTTTATTCAGCCTAAATCATTAAACTGATTTTTTTTTTATGTGTAGCCAACTATATATAATGCGGCAATATATATAAATAATAAAAAAACAACAAAAACAAACAAAAACATAACGGTAAATACAATATTATAGTGTAAATTATTTTGTAGCGCTTTTAATTAAGTGGTAATCCTACAAAACAATTTAAACTATAATATAGTATTTACTGTTAAGTTTTTATTTATTTATTTATTTATATTTTATAACGGGTATTATATATATATATATATATAGGTGCATATATAATGACATATTTCTATTTCATTATATATTTTAAATATTGATATACATTTCCATATATATGATGAGTTAGGAGGATTAAAGAATTATTGAGTTTAAACTCTATGTATGGATTACTGATTATAATATCACTCAAGGTTCAAAATCAAAACAAATATAATTAGGACATCTAAAAGAAAAATTCTTATTGTTGTTTAATTATATTTATTCAAGTTATTTTTAACTTTCCTTGTGTCATGTGATGACATTTGTTCACTGTTCCATTAAACTTATAAATTAAAGATTACACAACACCAAATAAATTAATATAAACCAATGCATGCATGTTTCAATAGCACTATTTTTATTTTAAAGTACAATGTCTAAATACAGGTAGCACTCTTTAAACTTTCTAGTATTTGTTTATATTTATATGTTACAAAATTAATGTTATTCTTTGTGTATTTTTATAAATAATTTTCGATTATGATGCAATAAGGCTAGTAGCAATTAGAAATAAGCATTGCAAGATGAAATTATGTCTCATATCAATGGTATTTAATTGAAATACTTCATGCATAACATTTATTCACTTTTAGTTTTTTTTATAGAAGTGTTTATTAGATAATAATAATAATAATAATAATAATAATAATAATAATAATAATAATAATAATAATAATAATAATAATAATAATAATAATAATAATAATAATAATAATACATATATATAAATATATTGTGACGACCACATAAAGTCGTCGACACACATATATATTTATTAATAAAATTAGAAAGTAATAAAGGTGAAATAAATTAGCTAATAATTTTTTTTTAAAAAAAAAAAAAGAAAGGAAAAAAAAAATGAAATTCTAATGTCAAAATTACTGTGGATTTTGTAATAGTAAGAGAAGGGGAGGGGGTGCATAAATAAAGAAATGCGTCTCTTTCTCTCTGGTAAGTCAAATGCTAGAAAGTTATTTTGTTTATTGTGGGAGAGGGGAAAAGGATGCATAAAGAAATGCGTGTCTTCTCTCTCATTAAAAAAAAAAAACTATATAATAACAAATTAAAATGTAAAAAACAAATGTGAAAAAAAATGAATGAATTGTAAATTTAAATAAAATGTAATATGTGATATATAAAAGAAAAAAACAATATGGCCGTAGGTGTGAAAGTCTGTTGGACAAATTAAATTCCACGGACAAAGAAATGATATCAATGGAACATTCCGGCCACTAATTAAATAAAGAAACATAATGATAAGAATTGGTTGGAAATCTAAGTCTTAATTAAAATTTTTTAAAAACAATGAACAAAAGAATACGATTAAAAAAATGACAATTTTTGTCTGGCATTGCTAGTAGAGACTTTAGAGAAGCAAAAGCTAAAGGGAAATGGAAGAAGTGCATGGCTAGTGGCATTAAAGGGATTTGGGTTCGGATTCAAGCCATCTCATCACTGACTCGCAATGTAAGATCTTTGCCTGACCTGCTAGAGAAACCACCGCTTCTGTAGCTGTCAATTGAAACTCAGCCTAAAGAATCAACCAGAAAACTGGATGAAAATAATCCCACAAACTGAGGAAGTTAATGGAGAACCTAAGGAATCAACAAGCAAAACTGGAACGAAAATAACCCCACAAACTGAAGAGGTTAATCAAGAGCACTTGGAAGAAATACCCATGGGACAATTACAACAAAGCCTAGGTAAAAGCATGCATGCATTTTAATCTGTTTACTATTCATAACTAAATACGCAATTAATAATTTGATAAAATAGAACTCTATCTACAGGACTATAAGACCTTTAATATTTGATCTGTTTTCATATGTTATTATAACCATGTATTTATAAGTGGGTTTTGTTATTATTATTATAATGTATTTTTTATATCAAGTGTGAGTATTAGTATTAAACATATTTATCATTAAATTTCATGTCCATGCTTTATTCTCCTATCACCAAGCTACGACAGGAAGAAAACTGTAATTAGTAATTAAAGGGTAATGCTGATTTTTTTAAAGGTATTCATGTGCTGCTTGTTCATGCGAATTCCCAATTATATAAAAATAAATAGCAAGCGCTGGACATTCATTAAATTTCTTTGAAATAGTTTGCTCTGTTCAGCAGCCGAGAGTTCTTGGCTGGGAAAAATAATGCCAAGATAATATGTATGTATTGCTTTGGGGTTCAGTCAAGTGTATAGATATGAAGTTAAATTTGTATCTGTATTAGCTCTCTGCTTGTATTGTAACAGCGATGGTTAAATAAATAAACAATCCATTACAGTTGGAAGCTAAGCAGTGATATTTCGGTTAGCAAAACTGTTAGTAAACAAATAACAAATAAGAATAAGAAAGTTGTAAAAAATAAATGTATAATAAAGGAGTTTGCTATTAACTGAAAGGAGACCCTTTGATTCCTCTTGGAGGCCTTAGGGCAAATTCCTAATGTCCACTCCATACGTTCTTGTTGTTGCTGCTGTTATTACTATATGTTTATTCATATAGTATACGAACCTGGATGGGCTGCTCACCAACACGCATTATCCAGGGTGGTGAGTTTATTGGCTTTTTACCTCTGAGTTTAAGATCAAGAAACACCATGGTCTTTCTTCTCAGTGCCTGATAAGGCAGAATGAATGTTTGTGTAAATGATAAAGATTTTTCCCAATTATACAATTATGACAGACAAAAATAAAGCATGGCCCTTAATCCCAGGAGGCTGTAAAGTCACCAACCAAGGCAGCGGTTGGTGGCCGAAGGCGGAGGTTGCTAAGAATATCCTGGAGGCGGACCCAGGCTGCCATTTGATGACGACTTTTTATTTAGGTACTTACAACTGCAGATCACTTTCAAGTGAAGGAAGATTGCAAGAATTAGAAGAACTCTCTTATATTAAATGGGATATTATTGGACTTTGTGAAGTTAGAAGAAAAGGTGAAGAGACAATTGATTTAAAAAGTGGACATATGCTCTATTATAAAGGCACAAATATTGGAAATACAAGTGGAGTAGGATTCATTATAAATAAAAAGTGGAAGAACAATATTGTGGAGATTGATGGTGTATCAGACAGAGTGGCAAGATTAGTTATACAACTTAATAGCAGATATCAAATGCAGATAATTCAGGTTTATGCCCCAACAAGTTCTCACAGTGATGAAGTAGTAGAAGATTTTTATATGGATGTACAAAAGGCTTTTGATCAGAGTAAACAACATTTTAAAATTGTTATGGGAGATTTTAATGCTAGAATTGGTAAACAAATGAAAGATGAAAGTGTTGTAGGTAATTTTGGTTATGGTAATAGAAATGAGAGAGGATATAGACTTGTGGAGTTTGCAGAGAAGGAAAAACTTTATATTATGAATTCTTTATTTGAGAAAAATGTTAGAAGGAAATGGACATGGAAGCATCCAAATGAAGGTACAGCAGAATTGAATTATATTTTGACTAACAGGAAATACATATTTCAAGATTGTAATGTTCTTAATAAATTTAACACAGGAAGTGATCATCGATAAGTAAGGGGTAAGATACATGTTAATGTAAAACTAGAGAGACAAAAATTATTAAGAAAAACTATATTTACAGTTGATATTCCTAATCTTCAGAAACATTCTAATGAATTTAAATTAGAACTTACAAATCGGTTTCAAGTATTAGTAGATTTTGAACATGATTCAGATTTGAATGAAATTAATATGAAAATAACTGATACACTTTTAAAAACTGCAACAATGATAGCTGGTAGAAAAAAGCAGCAATTGACTAATAAAATTTCTACTGAGATTAGAGAACTTATGAAGAAAAGAAGGAATATGAAGATATGCAAGAATGATGCATTAAAAAGAATTGATTATCTCGAATTTTGTAAAATGGTGCGGAAAAGAGTTGAAAATGATATAAGAAAGTATAACTGTGAATTAGCAAGAAAAGCTGTAGAAGAAAATAAAAGTCTTAAGAATGTAAAACAACATTTTGGTATTGGTAGGAAATTTATATCTGCAATAAGGAAAAAAAGATGGAATTATTACTAAAAAGAGGGATGACATTATGAAATTGGTAGAATATTTTTATCAAGAATTATATAGTAATAAAAAACAAGTACCTCCTATATCTATTACATCTTCTGAATTGCCCAGAATTTTAAATGAAGAAGTGAGAAATGCAATTAAATGTATGAAAAAGGAAAGGCTCCAGGTAATGATGGATTTATAATTGATTATTAAAAGAAGCAGGTGAAGAAACAGAAAAAATATTAGCAAAGTTATATACCAAATGTCTAAATGATAAAGATGTACCAGATGATTGGAAGAATGCAGTAATAATATTAATATTTAAAAAAGGTGATAAAGAAGATATTAGAAATTACAGACCTATCAGCCTTTTATCAGTTTTATATAAAATTTTTACCAAGATAATTACACCTCATCTACAGAGAACCTTGGATTTTCACCAACCAAGAGAACAAGCTGGATTTAAAGGGTGGTTTTAGTACAGTAGATCATATTCAAGTATTGAGAGAAGTTATAGAAAGGACAAATGAATATGAGTTGTCATTATGTTTTGGATTTGTAGATTATGAAAAGGCATTTGATTCTATAAACATTTCTTCAGTGATTAAAGCATTGGATCATCAAGGTATAGATCCAGGATATTGTCATATTTTAAAGAATATTTATAAAAATGCAACAGCAACAATTAGATTACATAATGATACTGGGAAAGTCAACATTGAGAAAGGTGTAAGACTAGGTGACTCCATATCTCCAAAACTTTTTACAGCAGTGCTGCAAGAAGTATTTTGTGGATTAAAATGGGAAACTAAAGGAGTGAAAGTAAATGGAGATTATTTAAGTCATTTAGATTTCACAGATGATGTAGTTGTTTTTGTAGATAATGCTTCCGAGCTGCAGGAAATTTTGCAGGAGTTATCAGATGAAAGTAGAAAAGTAGGACTAAAGATAAATGTTAAAAAGACTAAAGTAATGTTTAATCGATTTGCTCAAAATATGAAAATAAAGATTGATTATGATGAATTAGAAGAAGTTAAGAGTTACAAATACCTTGGTCAGATTATTAATACATATGGAAACATAATAGAGGAAATTAATCATAGAATTAAACTTGGTTGGAGTGCTTTTGGTAGAAATAACTTGATATTAAAAGGAAATATGCCTATGTGTTTGAAAAGAAAGGTTTTTAAAAAATGTGTTTTACCAGTTCTTACTTATGGATCTGAGACTTGGACACTTAATAGAAGATCAATACAGAGACTTCAGACCACTCAAAGAAGTATGGAGAGATATATGTTGGGAGTAACAAGAAGAGATCGAAAACGCAATGTATGGGTAAGAGAACAAACAGGTGTTACTGACCTCATTGAAAAAATTAAAAGATTAAAGTGGAGTTGGGCTGGACATATTGCTAGAAGAGATGATAATAGATGGACAATTAAAATTTTAAACTGGATTCCAAGAGATTGTAAAAGACCCAGAAGGAGACCACATGTAAGATGGATGGATGAAATAAGAAAATGTGTAGGGGTGATGTGGAGAAGAGAAGCTAATGATCGGAAAAGATGGATTAAACTTGGACAGACCTTCATCCTGAAGTGGATTGATAATGGTTGATAATGATGATGATGATGAATAAATAAATAAATGAAAGGAAGAATCAAAGTTGTGAAAAAAATAAAGTATAATAAATAAGTCTAAAATATAATTGAAAGTATTAAAGATTGAAATCAAATCAAGTAACCATCCAAATAACCATTTCCGTTATAATTGGGGGCCAGTATGGGATATTTTCACATTTACAAGTTCAGCCCATTTGAATTCAAGTATAACAAAATTAATAGTTGATGCAATAATTAATATACAAATCAAAAAATAGATTTGTGGTAGTCAAAGCAAGAAATAAAATAAATATTAGAGGGTAAAGGGAGAGAAAGAGAATGTAATATAATTTGGGAAGTTAGGTTGTAAATTGGAGACAGTTGCAGAGGGGTCTTGAAGGCAGGCATTGGTGAGTGATGATTAGTGAGTGAGACGGGGAGAACCGAACAAACGTACCTAGTGTCAGTGAAATATAAAATTAGTAAAGTAATATAATCCTATAAAGATAAGGTTAGATAGTAAAGCTGTAGAATAAAATATAAGTGATTAATTAGTGTGTGTGTGTTAAATAAATTTGATGCACACCAGATCAAAAATAAAAATGGACGCTCTAGTGGGTGAAATAGGAAAAAACTTCTGAAAAACTAATGGAACCATTTAGAGAAATAGCTAGTGACCGAGATATAGAAATTAGAAAGGGAATGGAGACAGTGGTTGATGATAAAAATAAAATGGAAAGCTATAATATAAGGGATATGTTTACGAAATTAATGGATGGCCAGCAAAGGTTGTTTATGGAAATGAGTGAAATAGGTGAAAAAAATAGTAGGAAGATAGAAGAGTTGGATGAATGACTAAGTAAGAATTTTAACCAAAAAATTGAAGAAGTAAATGATGAGATTGAGTATGTGAAGGTTAAGATGAAAACATTAGGCCAAGAAGTAGAAAATTTGAAAATGGAACAAGATGAGAAATTAGAGACTATAGCGGATAAAACTGAGAAAATCATAGAGAATATGAGAATAGGCGTCAATCAATTAGCAGGAACAGTTGAGAAGATAAAAGTAAAGGTAGGAGAAAGAGACAATATGACATAAGTAGCCAAGACTAATAGTAAAGAGCAGAGAGGTGTGAGCGAATGCATGTACGCAGGTAGTGGAAATAACCCTGTGAATCCTGTTACAGTGAACCAGTTTTTAAAAATTTGGGTCTTCTCTGATTACGTTGGGGAAAGCCCAATGGAGCATCTTGGCAGCCTAGAGAGGTATTTCGCAGTAAACCAGCTGAGTGCCGAGTTGCTGAATGCGTTCCACAGCATTAGGCCTAATTACAAGGTGGAGGATCAGGGATTTAAACCCCAGCCTAACGATCCGCACATTGGGAGAATGCAATACAATCCTCATCACGATTATTGGGAAGGAAGCCAGACATTTCCTGATAGATCCGAAAGGGCTGAAATGTCCGAACAGACTGGAAGAAGTTCAGATCTTAATTATCCATATGAGCAAGCCGACTCTAGAGGACATCGAAACAATGTTCCAGGTCCCAGCACAAGTGGATATAAATATAGTAGAAAAATGATAAGAAACCTCCAGACAAAAACTAAGCCAAAAGGAAATAAATGGACGGGTAGGTCAGTTCGATAAAACAGATAATGTAATGGGATCATGAAAAATAAAATTGTTTTTTTTTTAAAAACATATGACAGGTGGGGAAAATTGTCTCTTGACAAATAATTAAAGTCACTATGATAAACAAAAATAAATAATAAAAAAAAAAGAAAAGGAGTAGTGTTCGCAGAGGGAAATTAATGATAGACTTAATGAGTGTTTATATGCAGTCAAGCACAGCAAGACAAATGCAACTAAAAGTAACAAATAAATAGAAGTAAAAACAAAATAAGAATCGTTTAGGCTCATTAAAGAGGCAGTTAATAATTAATAAAATAAATAAATGAATAATAGTGATAATGCATAAATGACAGATATCACTAGTAGGTGTATGAGGTTGCAGATTGAGGCATATATGTGTGTGTATTCATTATGTTTGGGTTGTATTTTGAGCTTGATTCAGCCCTCTCTTCGCACTTTAGATTCTCATGGCTCTCGGTGGTTAAACTTTTAAATGAAGCACCAGTAAGAATCCTGGACTCATTATTTAATAAGAATTAGTGTCTTGAAATAAATAAAATAAAGAAATAAGAATTTGTTGTTTGCACAAGATGAACAGACAGTAGAAATATCCTGCTGTTCACATGCTTTAAACCTTTTATGTTTTGATAGAGTTAAGTTATGTCATGGTCTCATATGTGTAGAGATTAAATTGGTTGATCAGTCAAAATTGATTGGAAAGAATTGTGTAGTTTTACCTAGCTGTCTCTCTGCAGTCATCCTCATCATCATTATCACTAGTCATGACAGAGTGGGAAAGTATGTAATAAAAGCAGAAGTAAGAGTTGAAAGCAAAGAATTAAAATAGGCTCTCATCTAGGAATAAGATTCGACCCGATTTTAATTCTCAAGTTGTCGACACACATATATATTTATTAATAAAATTAGAAAGTAATAAAAGTGAAATAAATTAGCTAATAATTTTTTTTTTTAAAAAAAAAAAAGGAAGAAAAAGAAAAAATTGAAATTCTAATGTCAAAATTACTGTGGATTTTGTAATAGTAAGAGAAGGGGAGGGGGGTGCATAAATAAAGAAATGTGTCTCTTTCTCTCTGGTAAGTCAAATGCTAGAAAGTTATTTTGTTTATTGTGGGAGAGGGGAAAAGGATGCATAAAGAAATGCATGTCTTCTCTCTCATTAAAAAAAAAACGATATAATAACAAATTAAAATAAAATGTAAAAAACAAATGTGAAATAAAATGAATGAATTGTAAATTTAAATAAAATGTAATATGTGATATATAAAAGGAAAAACAATATGGCCATAGGTGTGAAAGTCTGTTGGACAAATTAAATTCCATGGACAAAGAAATGTTATCAATGGAAGATCTTTGCCTGATCTGTTAAATTAATTGGGACTTACATTCCAGCCACTAATTAAATAAAGAAACATAATGATAAGAATTGGTTGGAAATATAAGTCTTAATTAAAAATTTTTAAAAACAATGAACAAAAGAATGAGATTAATAAAATGACAATTTTTGTCTGGCATTGCTAGTAGAGACTTTAGAGAAGCAACAGCTAAAGGAAGATGGAAGAAGTTCATGGCTAGTGGTGTTAAAGGGACGTGGGTTCGGATTCAAGCCGTCTCATCACTGACTCGCAATGTAAGATCTTTGCCTGACCTGCTAGAGGGACCGTGGCTTTTGTAGCTGTCAATTGAAACTCAACTTAAAGAATCAACCAGCAATCTGGATGAAAATAACCCCACAAACTGAGGAAGTTAATCAAGAGCGCTCGGAAAAAATACCCATGGGACAATTACAACAAAGCCTAGGTAAAAGCATGCATGCATTTTAATCTGTTTACTATTCATAACTAAATACGCAATTAATAATTCGATAAAATAGAACTCTATCTACAGAACTTTAAGAACTTTAATATTTGATCTGTTTTCATATGTTATTATAACCATGTAATGTATTTTTTTTATATCAAGTGTGAGTATTAGTATTGAACATATTTATCATTAAATTTCGTGTCCTTGCTTTATTCTCCTATCACTAAGCTACGACAGGAAGGAAACTGTAATTAGTAATTAAAGAGTAATTCTGATTTTTTTAAAGGTATTCATGTGCTGCTTGTTCGTGTGAATTCCCAATTATATAAAAATAAATAGCAAGCACTGGACATTCGTTAAATTTCTTTGAAATAGTTTGCTCTGTTCAGCAGCCGAGAGTTCTTGGCTGGGAAAAATAACACCAAGATAATGTTTATGTATTGCCTTGGGGTTTAGTCAAGGGTATAGATATGAAGTTAAATTTGTATCTGTATTAGCTCTCTGCTTGTATTGTAATGGCGACGATTAAATAAATAAACAATCCATTACAGTTGGAAGCTAAGCCGGGATATTTCGGTTAGCAAAACTGTTAGTAAACAAATAAGAAATAAGAATAAGTAAAGTTGTAAAAAATAAATGTATAATAAATAAATAAATGAAAGGAAGAATCAAAGTTGTAAAAAAAATAAAGTATAATAAATAAGTCTAAAATATAATTGAAAATATTAAAGATTGAAATCAAATCAAGCAACCATCCAAATAACTATTTCCATTATAATATATATATATATATATATATATAATGGAAATATATATTATAATGGAAATATTGCTGATATATATATATATATATTGCTGATATATATATATATATATATATATATATCAGCAATGTGTCCATACATTAAATTAACTAATTATGATATGAATTTTAATAAAACACATAATCTGGCAAAATTTAAATAATATAACTAGGATGCTAAGGGAAGCTATAAAGATTTTTATAAGGCCTAAGAGCATAAACGAAAAGTGTGAATTAAAGACAATTAGCAATATTTAAAAATAAGCTATTGGAAGATAAAATATTTTTTAAATCTTCTTAACCAATAAAGTTTGAGAATGAGAAGAAATAACAAAGCAAAAACATAATTTTATGATTTGAGAAAAAAGCTCTGAGGAAAGTACTTGTTATTGTATTGAAATGTCAGCTATTTAGCTATTATATTTTTATTATATGAAATATTTTAAAAATAATACTATGAATTTCATCATTTATCTGTTAGTATATAACAATTAGTGCTATAATTGCTGTCAAATATTTTCAAATGAAGATTTATGAATTTAAAAATAAAATTTTCAGTATGTAGTATTACAAATAGAATGGAATTTCTCTATGTATTTTGTTAATTATTTTTTTAGCTTTGATGAATAAAGCAAAGACCCAATAAAAAATAATTTTTGTTACCTAACTTATTTTTAATTTTTTTTTTATGCCAAAAATAAATTCAGCTTTAAGTTATTATCCATGTTCCTATAAATATAAATTTTAAACTTCAGTAAATTATTACTGTTTTCAACAATACTATCATATCATTTTTAATTTATTGTTAATCAATTAGTTATTAAATAATTGTTTTGAAATATTTTTTTATTCTTTATTTCTTCCAACTCCTGTTTCATGAATTTGTAGTGTGGGATCCCAATTAAGCTACTGATTTATTTATTTATTGCTCACAGTAATAATTTATAAAGTTATTGCTTCCTGAGCTGGATTAGAGCATAATACATGTTTGGACTCCAGATAACATTGGATTGTGCAAAAATATATTATTTAAAGTCCAGAAAATATATTTTATTTATTATTATTTAGAAATTAAGTTTATAGTTGGCCAGTACATTAATGATACTATATGTTCAGGATATTGCTAATGATCAACATATTTTAGTACCTCAGTATTATTTTTTTATATATTCCATTGGATTAGCACCCATGCCTGTGCTTTCAAATTTTATGTTGTATTGCTGCCCAAAGATTGGCAGTGGCCTAACAATTAGCCTGGTCTATAATGATTCTCTTTCAAATCCAATCACAAAGTTGATGGTTGATTTTATTTTTTATTGATTCTTCATGGTAATGAATAATTATTACTTTTGTTTAATACTGGCAAGAACTTGTAGGTAGTTTTTTTTATTTGATGGTGATCTCTCATGATCATTATATTCATTATCATTTCTTTTATATTTAATTTTATATTTTGTTTATTTGGGGATGATAGTCGTTTCCCATCTTCTCATAATTTAGCCCTAATACTATTACAAATAGCAACTTAATTACGGGACCATATAACCCAATATTATTTCACAATTAAACCCCTATATTTTATACTATTACAATACAAGTTTTACAAATAGAATATTTTTACAAATAAAATAATATAAAAATATGAAGCAGGTCTATTTCCATAATGGAGTTAAATTGATAAAGAGAATTCAACAATCAAAACAAAAAAAAATAAAACAACAACAACTTTATTTTAGCCTTCTGGAGTAAAAAAAACAAGTGCTTTAATAAAAAATAATTTATTATCTATCAAATTTCAATTAGTAATATATATTACACTAAATAATGTGTTCAGGTAATGAACAAATTTCTTTGAAATATTACCATTCAAATTACAATTACAAAAAAAAAAAAACAAAAAAAAACAATCAAAAATAATAAAAGTTATTAACAGTGGACATTTTTAATTTAACTGTAGGTATTTTCTTTTTATTATTAGACTATTTTTTTAGATAATTAATTTTAGGCTACAGAAATATAAACATTAAATAAAAGTTAAATGTAAATATCTTTTACTTATCAAAAAACAAGGTTATACTTTATTTTTTCCAAAAATAAAAATTAACAAGTAAACAAATTGTATATAAAGTTATGTTTTTCACTTTTATGAGTTCAACAAATATCAAAATTTCATAAATGCACTGACTAACTTCAGGCATAGATAAAGTGAACAAATTGTAATCTCAAATTGACTTTTCTAGATATTTTAATTATAATTCAATTGAATTAAAATATATCTTAGTTTAAATTTTAGCTATCAAATTAATGCAAAATCATCAAACTAATATAGCAGAAAGCCATTATTGAATTAACCATGTTAAAATATGATCATAACAATCTGGGAATTATTAATCAATAAACGTTTTTTAGAAAAAAATGAAGTCTTATTTATACTTTTCTAAATACATATAATTGTCAATAATAATATGTGTTATGTTTTGTAAAAATATTGACATTGGCATTAGTATAAGTTTGTGCACTCTCGAAAAAAGTAGAAATATATTTTAGATCTTTTACTGATAAGTGTTAAATTTAATTAAGGATTAAATTTACATTAGTTGTGATAAGAACATTGTGATTGATAAATTTCAAGAAATATTTGCTGATTACAAATATTTCTTGCTACGTAACTAATTAATTAATGGAATAGATTATAAATTACCTTATATGAAAAATGAATTTCTAATACACCAATTAATTAGCTATAGACCTAAAACATTACCATATATGGAAATAAGTAATTAATTATGTGACTAATTAAAAGCAAAGATGAATTGCATCGTACAATAAAAAACTATAAATAGAGTAAGCAACAAAGTGTGTGTTTCATTTTTTGGTTCATGTTGGAGAGAGATGTATGTGAGAGTAGCTTCAGTGAGAGTGCAGTGCTCAGTGAAACTGTCTTCACAGGCAGCAGCTAAACAGATCCAAAAAGTTTGTGAAACTGATGCCAGAGAAAACCATCAGGATATCAGCTAGATGTGAAGAATTGATTTTCCATTGTATTTCTAGTGAGTTTAGCAAGTGGATGGTTTCAGGGAAATAGAACTGATTGCAATTAAAAGAAGCTCATAGTGACAGTCGCAGTACTCTACAATGAAACCAGATGTGTTTGCATGCAGTTGAACTGAACCTGAAGTCAAAGTGTTTGGGAAACCTAACCAAGTGGTAACCAACTTGAAAGCAGCCGGATTTAAAGTGCATCAGGAGAAGTAAACCAAACAGAACTCTATATAAAATTGTTTTGCAAATGTAGCAGTCTGTTTGCTATTTTTATTATTTATTATTTTGTTTGTTGGTATTTGGAATGATTACATTTCGAATACATAGCAATATGTGGATCACTGTTGAATTTAATGTGTTAATGGTATGATTCTTCTCTTTTTATCAGCTAATGTATATAGCAAAAAAGTTAAACATATTTGTAAGTTTGCAGCAAATGCATATTAAACAAAATAAAAAAAAATTGAAACTTAGTGATTACTATAATTTTACTAAATAAACTTTTAATAATGCAAATAATAATAAAAACAATGTTGAATAGTTTTTAATTTGAAAAAGCATTTTTATCTAAAGATTTCTGATAAAATTGCGCAAGCAAAGCCATTAACTGCATTTTGATTTATTTGTTTGTTTTTATTTCATAAAAAAAAAAAAAAAAAAATGCTTTTTTAATTTTTTTATTTATTTATTTACGGAAAGTAAATGTTGTTTATAATATGGCATTTTAAATGAGTTTTTTTTTTTTATAAAAGGAAAAGCAAAATATATATATATTTAATTTATTAAATAAAAAGATGATAAAAAATTATATAAGACGAAAATAAATTTAACTGATCAAGCTTCAATATACGTTTAATTTCGTACAACCCACATATTTATACATCTTAAAAAAAATTCTTATTTCGGCATATAAAAAAAAAAAAAAAAACCCTATCACATGATAATAAAATAAATAAAATCAACGGATAAACGTCACCTGGATCTCAAGATATATTTTTGCTAAATTATCATAGTATTATATTCTCTGGAATTGCTTCAGCATCGTTTGTTTACCATGTATTTTGTTAGGATCTAATTCCAAATATACAGCTATAGTATTATTTTAATAACGATTATTGTCTGTTTAAATAAATATACATTTTTTTAATAATTATATATTCAACTACAGTTTACTAATGGTGGTCGAGAGGTCAGCACGACTGCCTTATAAGCAGTTGCCCGGGTTGCGGGTTCGCTTCCCGGCCGATGCTATGACACATGGGGGGAAAAAAACTACAGTTTACTATGTTGTTATTAGTCTAGAATAAAGAATCAATATATTTCTTATTTTGATTTATATAC
Source organism: Epiperipatus broadwayi (assembly GCA_028023455.1). Taxonomy (NCBI): domain Eukaryota; kingdom Metazoa; phylum Onychophora; class Udeonychophora; order Euonychophora; family Peripatidae; genus Epiperipatus; species Epiperipatus broadwayi. The sequence continues at coordinate 5,405 of JAQFVV010014904.1, read as the reverse complement.
ATGCAAGATATTGCTATAACCCTCTACTATCCTTAACATGCTTAATATTAAATATATTTTTGTTGAAACTTCTTTTTAACACTATCATATCTAAAAATGCTAGATCAGCATAGGTTAACCTTGGAAATAATATTTATTTTTTTCTAATATTTTTTTACATTTGTTTAAAATGTAGTAGTATTAAAAAAGATGTTTTCAAATTGTGTGATAAAAGTAGGCAATGTTAAATAATACCAAGCTGAATGTATATTGATGTTTAATGTTGTTTAAAATTTTTATCTTAATTAATAATATAACATGTATAATCAAATAAATAATTATAAAAAATAATTGCTATATTTGTGTAAAGATACTTTTGTTAATTAATTTATGTATATATATATATAATACATATTTTGCGGGTTCATCCGCAAAATATGAATCCGCAAAATATGTATTTTATATATTTAACCCAACACGGATGAACCCGCAAAATATGTATTTTATATATTTAACCCGTGCAAATCTTCGTTTTAACATATATATATATATATATATAATGGAATTTTCAATTTGTCATTTTTTCAAAAGAATATTGACATGTAAAATTATGAAAATATTTCTGTTAAAATGTACACCTGGGTCTCATTTTATGCCGTAGATAGGTTTCACAGAAAACCCAAATTAAAAAAAATCACACAAAAATAGTCTTAACTTGCCTTGAAAAATGGGGGATAGGTTCTGTAATTTTCAGAAATGGCATAAAAGCAAAGCAACAAGAAAAAAATACTTTAAAATTCACATTAAAAAACAAGGAAATAAAGTATGACTAATAAAAAATATATGTGAAAAAAATTGATACAAGACAAACTTTTTTTTTTATTAACTACAGTATTTAATTTTACATTTTTTATACATATTTCAATCATTATTGTTATTTGACAATACATGCTTCATATGTAAACTGGTAAAAAATCAAAATTGTCACAAGAGGAAGTACAACTGGTGCTATTTTCAGTCTTGTGTTGTGTTAATGTTTTCCATTGACAATGTAATTGGTGATTAAATTTTGAGATGATGAGTTTACTAATTATTTATAAAGCTTGTGATATCCAGACATATAACTAATTTAGCTCTCATTGGAATTTAAGAGGTTTTTCATTGCAGCAAACTCTTTCATATTCCAGCATTTACTGATGATTTTTTTGTCTCACACATCAATGTAAAATCTGTGATTAAATGATTAATATTTATCAGAAAATAATAAATTCATCTTCATTTTATAAATATTTGTGTTTACTATTGAAATAAATTTTAAATGTTCACATTTGTTTCTATATTAAAAAAATGAGATCGCAATCAAAACAAAAAGATTATACATTATCGGTAGAAAGATTATTTTCAGTTTACAAAATTTCGTTATTTATTTTAAAAATCTAAAAAAATATTTATTTCTGTTATATCTAACAAAATATGTTTTAAAAGTTTAAAATTTTTGAATATTTATTGTAATATTTTTCTACTCATAAGTATAAATTTATTATTATTATTTACTCATAAGTATAAATAGGTTATTTATGTAGAAGCTAAGATTCTAAATACAGCTACAGGTCATATTCACGTTAGCTGCTAATATAATGTTATACTTTTGAAAAAAAAATATTTCAAATCAAAATAATTTATTAATAATTTAAATTTCTTGATATGTAATAAATATAGTGAAATATGAACTTCTTTATCTCATAAAAGAAAACCCTCATAAAAAGATATTAATTAGAAACCTGAATCACATAACTTCAAAATCGCATTAAAAAAATCTTTATAAAATGAGACCCAGGTGTATAAATAAAAAAACAATTTAATAATAATTCTTTGAAAAATAGAAAACATATAAAATACAACTTATTCATTAACTTTAAATTTAACTTACATCTAGAAATTAAAAAAAAAAGGTTAATTTTTTTTAATTTGCAAAATAGCTCAGAATAATGAGTATTTACATATAACAGTCTAAACTAAAGGAAAACAAATTTTATGGTGATTCAATAAAGCAATCAATAAATAAATAATTATCAACTAATGAGAAAATAAAATCTACATCAGAAACCAGCAATTATGTCAGACAGAGTAAGAGCTAAAAGTTAATCCCTATATAATAGCAAGTTAATGAAATCATTCTTTAACTATATTTTAAAAAAGCATATGAATTCTTAGGCTAATCATTATTTAGTCAATGTCAAACCTTAAGAATAATATTGTCATTATTTCTGTTATACATAATTTTTAAAATAATCATAAAAATAAGCATATAAAAATGCTCGGAAGATTATTTCCACATTGACCTTCATCAATCCTCAGAGGCATCTAGTCAATGAATGTATTGGTCATCGATGAAATAATTATCACAACAAATATATAAAGTAAATTTATAATGACTTCAACAATGAGATTCACTATTTTATCATCATCTAAATAATTTCATAGAAAAACACATAAAATCCACCCACACACACACAAATAAATCACATATACCATTGGTCTTATTCTAACATTAGGAGCACAAGGACCTTAGTGATTATGAAAGAAGAAAATACATATAATCTACTTTAACATTAAATAACTTTAAAGCACAGCTTTCAAAATAGTGATTAGTAAATTTATTAACTAAAAATAAATTCATAAAAAAGATTCTGGTAAATATTCTACATTTCAAGCAAATACTTTGATTTTGAGTATTTACAAATATCAGATATTACTTCCATAGATTAAAAAAAGATAAATGTAACATTGTTTAAATTCTAGTTTTAAATATGCAAATTATATATTTTCAAAGACTATATATATAGCAGGAGACCTTCAAAAATAACAGGAATTATTTTGTGGATAATGAGAACATTGTACTAGATTACTCCTGTGGAGATCTCCTACATCATTTTGATCCCCCATTGTCAGTGAATGAAGTCATGGTATCGTGAAGTAAATGTGTATGTTATGTATGCCTTGCTTATTGATTTTTGTAATGTCTAAAAAGTTGAACCAATGTGAAATTATGTTTTCTGTTAGGGAAAATGGCAAGGAAAATGGTTATAATACTTGAATCAGCTTACAAGTATATGGCTCTGGGTAAAAAATATGTTTATAGTAGATTAATAAGGAATTCCAATGTTACCATGTCCCAAAAATTGTGGAAAGTAAATTCTAATGTCAATATAATGCTGTTTTTTTTATTATAACAACATTATTCACTGAGAATTCATTTATCACAATCAGGCATTTACTTACAAGTCATGAAATATTGGCATAATGCAGTAAAACGATGCACCAATACCCAAAGCCAGAAACAGTACATTCAGCTTATATGTAAGCCATATTTACCTGATCTCACTCCATGTGACTACTTTTTAATTTTTCTGAATAAAAAAAAAATCTTAAAAGAAAAAATTGCAGATTTGAAAGTTGTGACAAAAAACAATGGAGGCATAAAAGACATCACATTGCAACTGTTTCGGGACTATTTCATAAAATGAAAAACCCATTTAGATCCATGTGTTGCATCAAATGGACCATACTTTGAAGAATATTCAATTTGAAACACCAAAAAATAAATATAATTTTTTTATTACAGATTTCCAGTTATTTTTAGTACTCCCTTGTTAGTGCACCCCTTTGTCTAGTAATAATCCAATCACTATTTATACCATTTATTCTAGTTTAATAATATGTAAACAGTAAACCAATTTATATATATATTGTACCACTGGGGCATACATCATAAATGTTAGTGAAAGTATGCACTATAAAAATCTTTTATCATTTATATAAAATCAATAATTAGTGAAATACCTAATAGATGTGTCTCCAATTTCCACAACACTTCATCTCAACCTTTTTAAGTAATAGGAATACATGTTAATAGTCATAAGGATAAAAGTAAAAAAATAATAACGTCTTAATATAATTGATACCTTCTTAAATGAAAATGCACTTTATGTTTAATAATATTACTTTAAGATACCACTCAAATTTTAAGAGGAATACTTTTTTAATAAAATTTAAAACAAGATTAAAAAGGTCAAAGTCAAAGACATAGCAAATCAAACATAAAGATAATGAACTTTGGATATCAAATAACAATAAACAGATCACTAAAAGGAAAATGATTCTTTTTTTTTAAAGTGTATATTACTTTATATATAAATGTTATTTAATCAAAGGATATATTTATTCAAAGTTTACATGTTGAATAAAAACTTGAAAATGTATTACTAGGAAGGAAGTTTAAGTCTGGCTTTGAACAGTGAGTTCTTAAATTCAGATCATAGTTTATCTACAATTGAAATCCATTAGCATGGTACTCTAAAAGAATTTATTAATCTATAATACAATTCCAAATGTATGCAGTTGAATTTAAATAGCATTTTATATATGTATACAATTTTTTAAAATCAAATGTATAACCCCATACATGTAATGATGATAAATTTCCTTGGAAACAAAACAACATTAGTGATAACAGATTTGGATATACTTATTTCTGGCAAAGAAATTAAAATATCAAAGATTAACTTCCAAAAGATTTATCAATATGCTCAGAAGATGTGCATTTATATATATTACCAGAATTTTAATGAACTTATTTAATATTTGTGCAAATCGTAATGCCTGAGGATTATGTTGCAGCATTGCGGAATATATCTTATGGTTATTTTTTAGAAATATAAGTATAATAAAATGAAACATATCTTTTTGAAAAAATATTAAATAGTTTTGATGGATCATACATTCCTATATCTATTGTTAAACACTGACATAATAAAATATTGAATCAGAGAAAACTAACCAATATGGATTTAATAACAAAAACTACTAAAAACAAATTCATCCAATGATTCATTAAGGATATATTGTGAACAGTTATTGGGGTATGGATATCTCATGAATCCAGCAAAAATTAATATGCACTGGATCCTTTATTATGTTTATATACATGTAGACATTACATGTTTTCTTACGGCTTCACCTTCAACTCTTTTCATGTGCTTTTATTTATATAATTAATGTTTAATATATCTACATGTTATAGCTAGAATAAATGTTTTTTTTTAACTTGCATATATAAATTGAAATAAAAAAACTTGATTAAGTAGACGCATCATTATGATAAGTAGACACATCATTATTAAATAATAATTATATATTCTACTAACCATATTTAGATTTCCTGTCATTATAAATCTAAATAAATCATAAAATTATGTATAAACTTTACATATTTACTAAATGAAAGTAATCACAAATTTTTCTTTAATTTTGAACTGGTCATTTGTTTAACATCATAAAGATTATACATTAAACAAATACAATATATATATTTATTAACTTATATTTTACCAAGAGTATTTATAAATTATTTTAAGCAACATAAA
>JAQFVV010014903.1:0-24363 GCA_028023455.1 Epiperipatus broadwayi | reverse complement strand
GTGTACTTCGTTCAGTTACGTATTGCTGTTCACACCTGCATTAATAATGTGACAAAAACATTTGTAAGATAACTTAATTTATTACTGACGATCTTTAGTTCTACATTATTGTTTTTATCTGATAGTTTTTGTAGCATTTCTTGAAGCTTTGAACATTATTTAGAAAATCTAGTAGCCCTTAAATAAGATCTGTTTATTCTCTTCACGTCTCATTTTAATTTATAAAATACTTTTAATAAAACTATAACAAAAGGTTATAAGAGTATGGCTTTGCCTGTTGCAACTCATCAATGTCAATATTTTAGTATAACTGCTGTGTGTGTGCATATATATTTAATGTTTTCACGATTATATATATGAGATAAAGTAGTTTTTGGTTAAACTGTGTATTATTTCTGATTACTGCCCAATTCTTCGATGAAATAGCATTCCACATTATTAAGATATGTTTTTAAATAACTATTAGATCTCAACTCCTTCATGCTCAATCTTATTCTTTACCTCACACTCAATCTCGTTACTATTTGAGATCTAACCGTTTTTCTTTAGAAACTTAACCTTGCAATGGCTGATGCTATTTCGTCGAAACCTTGGCCCGTTGTTTAACCCCAAAACTACTGTATACATAACTTGGATATTGTAGATAATTATAAAAAAAATTATACTTAGAAACTATATAATTAATCCAGAAATAGAAAGAATTAAAAAGTATTTTACATTTAAAAGTAATTAAGCAGGAAAACTGAAGTTAGTTTTACAAATAGTTAAGAATTAACTAAGGAATTGGATTAATGAAACAATAGTAAAAATATAAAACATTGTTAGACTCTGTGTGGAGAATTTTGCTATTACTACTGAAGACTCAAGATGACTTAATGAAGATCTTCCCAATGAATTTTGCCACTGAAAGATGCCAAAGTAAATCTGGATTTTTTTGCATAGTGTTCACTCGTATTGTAATTGAGCTGTATGTATTGAGTATATAATACCTTCTGTAAATAAATAATTACATAAATTATTTTACTCTCAGTTTTATATGTACATAAATATTAATTTTATTGCTCAAATATTCACTGTTAAGAGTCTACAGTCTACTAAAGTAGTCGTAAGAATCTTCATGTGAGCTAATCACTTCTGGTACATTTTAATATTCTTCAAAATTTGCAATAACCTGAATTTAAATTCTGCTTTCAAAGCTTTAATTACAATGGAAATGTTTGCAGAATTAAATGCCTTTTTATAATTATTTAAATCTAAAGCGAAAAGGAAATTCATATTTATTATTATTTTCCATAATCTCTCTTACAATATTTGCATGTGATCTGCTGTACTGAAACCACTTTTAAATCCAATGTGTTTTCTTTTTGTTTATGAATTATAATTATCTTGATAAACCAATTTCTATGTAACTGATAGACCTAGTATCTTCTTTATCATCTTTGGCACATCTTTACTATTTAGACTTTTGTTGTTAACAATGTTTTGCCAATATTTTGTCCATTTATCTTTTGGAAGACCACAATATATAATTTCCTTGAAGCACCTGCCTTCATACATTTAATATAATGAGCCTGATAATAGCCATAGACAAGCTTTTTTGATAAATGCTGCATGAGAAAGCATTTAAAATCTAGAACTATCCCTATCCCCAAATCGTTTTCATGCTAATGACATTCATCAGTGATAGCTCGAAACCGGTTTGGGGATACAGATAATTTAGATATTTTAAATGCTTTCTCTTGTGGCATTTATTGCTTGCTCATAACTTATTAAAACAGACAAAACTCTCCATACAGTAGTGCCATTCACTGCAAGCCAGAGTAATTAATCAATGGATGCCAGGATGCTTGTGCATAAAATCCCTCTAGTGCATACTCATCCAATATCCCCAGACTAATTTCTAGTTTGAGGCTTTCATCAGTGAGGAGTCTTGGATCTGAAAGCCCTGCATGTAGATCTTAGGAGTTAATGCGATCCTCCAGCAGCCACCTTTTATCTCAACTACAAAACTATGAGTTTAAAATTGAAAAAAAAAAACCAATATTCTTCAATCCAATCTCAGCTTATATAGTCATATAGATCTGAACTCAGTTCAGTACCCATACATTTTGATGTCTGGACTTTTAATAACCATAGCCATCATAATCCTATTAGGTAGGACTGATATTAAACTCACAACACAGCATGATCTCCATTTCTAATGTTTGCTCATAACTTATTCAAAATAGGCAAAACTCCATACAGTAGTGCCATTCAGTGCAAGCCAGAGTAATCAATGGCTGCCAGGAGGTCTGTGCATAAACATCACATCTAGTGCCTACTCATCCAATATCACCAGAGTAGTTTCTAGCTTGTGCATTTCATTAGTGAGGAACCTTGGATCTGAGAGCACTGCACCTGGATCCTAGGATCTAATGTAACCCTCCAGCAGCCACCTTTTATCTCTACTTAACTACAAAACTGAGTTTAAAGTACTATCACCAACTATTATTTATATAGTCATATAGGTGTAAACTCAGTTCAGTACCTATACATTTTGGTGTCTTTTGGTTCCTGTATGGAGAGTTTTGCCTGTTTTAATAACAGTTACAAGCAAGCATTAGAAATGGTGATTATGTGATGTTTAGTGGTTTTATACCAATCCTGCCTAATAGAATAGTGGTGGCTATGGTTATTAAAGAACCAAAGACATCAAAATATATGGATACTGAAACTAAGTTCAGATCTATGTGACTATATAAGCTACTGAGCTTGGACTGAAAATATTGTGTTTTTAATTTAAACTCTAGTTTTGTAGTTAAGTAGAGATAAAAAGGTGGCTTCTGGAGGGTTGCATTAGATCCTAGGTGCAGTGCTCTCAGATCCAAGGCTCCTCACTAATGAAAGCCACAAACTAGAAACTAGTCTGGGGATATTGGATTAATAGGCACTAGATAGGATTTTATGCACAAGCCTTCTGGCATCCATTGATTATTCTGGCTTGCACTGAGTGTCAGTGCTGTATGGAGAGTTTTGCCTGTTTTAATAAAAGCAAGATTCTTAAATTAAATCACATGATATATGAATTTATTTCATTACTTTTATATATTTAATTCTATGTCTCATCATTTGAAATGCTTGGAAAATTCAGATATAGTAATTGGTTTACTTTGTTTATTTGTTTTTATTATATAATTTTCTGTAGAACTCCTTCACATTTTATGATGTCTCCTCTTTTTAACAATTTAGTAAGATATAATTGTAAGGTTTATAATGTTTTCCTGTTTTTTTATTATATGATTCTTTGTAGAAGTCTTCTACACATTTCATGATGTTAACCCTCAATTAATAGTTGATGTTTTTCTTATTGCTGAAATAACATTTTTTTCAAATACCAAAACATTTTACATTTTTGAAACTTCATTCTTTTCTATAGCTTTCCTTGCTAATTCATAATTATAACTTTTTTATCATTCATAACTCTTTCAGAAATCAGATATTAAATTCTTAATAAATCATTTAAAAATATATTTATATTCCTTTTTCTTTTAATAAATTGTTTCAGCTGATAATTTAATGAATTGCATCTTTATATCTTGTTATTTAAAAATTATGGAAATAATTCCAGTATTTTATTTATAAACATATTTTAGTAAACTATATAAATTTATTTTATTAATAACAATATACTTTAAATTACAGAATATGTTTATATCAGTACTCATTTTTTTCTATAGCAATAACTGAAACAATAAATCAAAACTACTTTAAAGAGACACCCACTTCAACCATTGTGTAATGTTTTTTTTGTCGTATTGCATGAAAAATTGCCAACCAGAAATACAAATATAACAGCCATATGATTTACATTAATCCTCACAAATTCAGATATTTTTTATTCCACCTGGTGAGAATTTTTGAAAATGCTCAACTTTTCTCTTTTGTATTAAATCTTTATTTTACACTAAAACTCAATAAATTATAATTGATTTTTTGGTCTTTTTTAAATATTTAAAAACTGACTTTTGAGTATATTAGTATAAAACCTTTTTCAGAAAAATGAACAAATTTTTTTTATTTAAATTTTTTTAAAATGTGAAACAAAGATGGAATTATAGTAAATCTGTCAAATTCTGCTTTAAAATTGTTATTTGCTTTATGATTATTACAATATTTGAAAAGACTTTAACACCATCTTATTTCTGGAAGATGATATTATACATACCATGTAGTTGTCTTTGTTTATATTACAATCAAATTTATTAACTTCTATTTCTAAAAATAAAAGATAAATGAATAAATTGAAAGTGTATATTTCTTTTTGTTTTAAATAACCAATTCATGGATAAAAATAATCAAAAATATTTTATAAACAAGCAAAAATTGTTTTTTTTTGCATGGAAATTAGATCTGAATGAAGTGAATACCTTCTGGTCATTTTTTCTCTATTGTAAACAATAGATTAAAGGCTGGAGATCTAAACCAATGGTCCATAAATTACTGCACTCTTCAGATTTGTTTAAAATTAAAAAAAACAATCCTGTCTAGCTTCTTTTTTTTTAAAAAAAAACCCCCTACATTAATATAATAGTAAAATTGCACCATAAAGTGGCAGAATGTCCATGCTTTGTTGGAAGTAATCATGTCATCTTTGCATGGATTGTTGGCAGTACTTAAAGGTGGCTGGTGAAGGAAGTTATTACTGAAATGCATGAATACTGCAGAGTGATTTATCAATGTTTTTTGATGTAGTAGGATAAATTTAGTAAAAAACTGCAATTATTATGCATGAGGATTGAAATTGATATGAATTCAAGTTTACTTTAATCTAAATTAAGAGTGTTAACCTATTTATTACAAAACTGTACTACTTTTCTACAAAAAAAATAATTAGAAGTGCTTGAACTAATGGTAGCCTTTCTGCATGTGTACAGGCATGATTTTACATTTATTGCAAATTAGTTGGAATTACATAACAACTGAAAATCTTTGGTATCCATTGCCTAGAATATTCTGATGATACATTTGAATTTTAACTTTAGTTAGTTTTCCAAGGCAAAAAGAAAAAAAAAACTGTAGTGACATCTTTAAAACTTGATATTTATGTGTGTACATTATAAACACACACACACATATATATATATGAATTCATAGTATTTCTGGGAGCTTCCATGTAATACAAATATAACTAAATAGCTGATGTTTCAGTACAATGGCAAGTACTTTCCTCAGAGCTTTCTCAAATCAAGAATGTGTGTGATGAAAATTAAAATCCCTTTTCCCCCATTATTCCGTTCTCTCATTCTCAAATTCTGTTGGTTGAAAAGTTTTAAAAAATATTTTATTTTCCAATAACTCTTTCCAAATATTGTTAAGTTTAATTCACATTTTTCATTTAAAAGGAAATTAAACTGCTAAACTCTTTATACTGACACAAGCTGCTTACACAGTCTAAACTCTATACAGTAGCACCATTCAGTGCAAGCCAGAGTAATCAATGGATACAAAAAGGTTTGTGCATAAAATCCCTATTTGGTGCTTACTCATCCAATATCCACAGACTAGTTTCTAGCTAGTGGCTTTCATCAGTGAGGAGTCTTGGATCTGAGAGCACTGCACCTAGTTCTAGATCTGAGTGGTTTACTGTATGGAGAGTTTGGACTCTGTGTTAAAGGAAAAGTAACTATTTTGAAAAAGCTATTGGAGGATAAAATATTTTAAAAACTATTCAACCAGTAGAATTTGAGAATGAGGAGAAAATAAAAGAAAAAAATGATTTTAAATCTCACCACATACATTTTTGATTTGAGAAAGAAGAAGCTCTGAGGAAAGTACTGAAATGTCAGCTATTATATTTTTATTACATGGAAGCTTTTAGAAATAATACTATGAATCCATCTTTTATTCATGAGAATATTGGAATTAATGTACATATATCTATTACTGCATAATCTATTACCAATGAAATATAGTGTGGGGCACATTAGGAGCAACAAGAAGAGAAGAAAAAACTACCTAGATAAAAGAATAAACAGATGTCACTGATTCCATTGAAAGAACTGAGTGACTGAAATGGAGTTAGGCTAGAATCAGTGATGACTGGTGGACAGTTAAATTTTTTAAATTGAATCCCAATAGTTTATAAAAAATCTGAAAAGAGGCCATGCATATTATGGTAGGATGAAATAAGGATGTTTGCCAATGTTTTGTGAAGAAGAGACTAGATATCAGGTACACTGGATTAAATTTGGAGAAATCTTTATCCTGTAGTGGATCAGTAATTATGGAAAATGATGAGGTTAAAAATTTAAACCCATATCCACATTTTAATTTATTAGTAGGATTGTAATTCTCTGCACATTCACTCTGTAATATAAAAGCTGTGCAGTAGATTACAATATGCATCTAAAGATGTAAAAGATAGAGTTTGCTATTAACTGAAAGGAGACCCTTTGATTCCTCTTGGAGACCTTAAAGGAACCGAGCAGGGCAAATTCCTAATGTCCACTCCATACGTTCTTGTCATTGCAGCTGTTATTACTATATGTTTATTCATATAGTATACGAACATGGATGGGCTGCTCACCAACACGCATTAACCAGCGTGGTGAGTTTATTGGCTTTTTACCTCTGAGTTTAAGATCAAGAAATTCTTTCTTCTCAGTGCCTGATAAGGCAGAATGAATGTTTGTGTAAATGATAAAGATTTTTCCCAATTATACAATTATGACAGACAAAAATAAAGCATGGCCCTTAATCCCAGGAGGCTGTAAAGTCACCAACCAAGGCAGCGGTTGGTGGTCGAAGGCGGAGGGTGCTAATAATATCCTGGAGGCGGACCCAGGCTGCCATTTGATGACGACTTTTTATTTAGGTACTTACAACTGCAGATCACTTTCAAGTGAAGGAAGATTGCAAGAATTAGAAGAAGAACTCTCTTATATTAAATGGGATATTATTGGATTTTGTGAAGTTAGAAGAAAAGGTGAAGAGACAATTGATTTAAAAAGTGGACATATGCTCTATTATAAAGGGACAAATATTGGAAATACAAGTGGAGTAGGATTCATTATAAATAAAAAGTGGAAGAGCAATATTGTGGAGATTGATGGTGTATCAGACAGAGTGGCAAGATTAGTTATACAACTTAATAGCAGATAGCAAATGCAGATAGTTCAGGTTTATGCCCCAACAAGTTCTCATAGTGATGAAGTAGTAGAAGATTTTTTATATGGATGTACAAAAGGCTTTTGATCAGAGTAAACAACATTTTAAAATTGTTATGGGAGATTTTAATGCTAGAATTGGTAAACAAATGAAAGATGAAAGTGTTGTAGGTAATTTTGGTTATGGTAATAGAAATGAGAGAGGACATAGACTTGTGGAGTTTTCAGAGAAGGAAAAACTTTACATTATGAATTCTTTTTTTTTTTGAGAAAAATGTTAGAAGGAAATGGACATGGAAGCATCCAAATGAAGGTACAGCAGAATTGGATTATATTTTGACTAACAGGAAATACATATTTCAAGATTGTAATGTTCTTAATAAATTTAACACAGGAAGTGATCATCGATTAGTAAGGGGTAAGATACATGTTAATGTAAAACTAGAGAGACAAAAATTATTAAGAAAAACTATATTTACAGTTGATATTCCTAATCTTCAGAAACATTCTAATGAATTTAAATTAGAACTTACAAATCGGTTTCAAGTATTAGTAGATTTTGAACATGATTCAGATTTGAATGAAATTAATATGAAAATAACTGATACACTTTTAAAAACTGCAACAAAGATAGCTGGTAGAAAAAAGCAGCAATTGACTAATAAAATTTCTACTGAGACTAGAGAACTTATGAAGAAAAGAAGGAATATGAAGATATGCAAGAATGATGCATTAAAAAGAATTGAATATCTCAAATTTTGTAAAATGGTGCGGAAAAGAGTTGAAAATGATATAAGAAAGTATAACTGTGAACTAGCAAGAAAAGCTGTAGAAGAAAATAAAAGTCTTAAGAATGTAAAACAACATTTTGGTATTGGTAGGAAATTTATATCTGCAATAAGGAAAAAAGATGGAATTATTACTAAAAAGAGGAATGACATTATGAAATTGGTAGAAGATTTTTATCAAGAATTATATAGTAATAAAGAACAAGTACCTCCTATATCTATTACATCTTCCGAATTGCCCAGAATTTTAAATGAAGAAATGAGAAATGCAATTAAATGTATGAAAAAAGGAAATGATGGAATTATAATTGATATATTAAAAGAAGCAGGTGAAGAAACAGAAAAAATATTAGCAAAGTTATATACCAAATGTCTAAATGATAAAGATGTACCGGATGATTGGAAGAATGCAGTAATAATATTAATATTTAAAAAAGGTGATAAAGAAGATATTAGAAATTACAGACCTATCAGCCTTTTATCAGTTTTATATAAAATTTTTACCAAGATAATTACAACTCGTCTACAGAGAACCTTGGATTTTCACCAACCAAGAGAACAAGCTGGATTTAAAAGTGGTTTTAGTACAGTAGATCATATTCAAGTATTGAGAGAAGTTATAGAAAGGACAAATGAATATGAGTTGTCATTATGTTTTGGATTTGTAGATTATGAAAAGGCATTTGATTCTATAAACATTTCTTCAGTGATTAAAGCATTGGATCATCAAGGTATAGATCCAGGATATTGTCATATTTTAAAGAATATTTATAAAAATGCAACAGCAACAATTAGATTACATAATGATACTGGGAAAGTCAACATTGAGAAAGGTGTAAGACAAGGTGATTCCATATCTCCAAAACTTTTTACAGCAGTGCTGCAAGAAGTATTTTGTGGATTAAAATGGGAAACTAAAGGAGTGAAAGTAAATGGAGATTATTTAAGTCATTTAGATTTCGCAGATGATGTAGTTGTTTTTGCAAATAATGCTTCCGAGCTGCAGGAAATGTTGCAGGAGTTATCAGATGAAAGTAGGACTAAAGATAAATGTTAAAAAGACTAAAGTAATGTTTAATCGATTTGCTCAAAATATGAAAATAAAGATTGATTATGATGAATTAGAAGAAGTTAAGAGTTACAAATACCTTGGTCAGATTATTAATACAGATGGAAACATAATAGAAGAAATTAATCATAGAATTAAACTTGGTTGGAGTGCTTTTGGTAGAAATAACTTGATATTAAAAGGAAATATGCCTATGTGTTTGAAAAGAAAGGTTTTTAACAAATGTGTTTTACCAGTTCTTACTTATGGATCTGAAACTTGGACACTTAATAGAAGATCAATACAGAGACTTCAGACCACTCAAAGAAGTATGGAGAGATGTATGTTGGGAGTAACAAGAAGAGATCGAAAACGCAATGTATGGGTAAGAGAACAAACAGGTGTTACTGACCTCATTGAAAAAATTAAAAGATTGAAGTGGAGTTGGGCTGGACATATTGCTAGAAGAGATGATAATAGATGGACAATTGAAATTTTAAACTGGATTCCAAGAGATTGTAAAAGACCCAGAAGGAGACCACATGTAAGATGGATGGATGAAATAAGAAAATGTGTAGGGGTGATGTGGAGAAGAGAAGCTAAAGATCGGAGAAGATGGATTAAACTTGGAGAGACCTTCATCCTGCAGTGGATTGATAATGGTTGATAATGATGATGATGATGAAGGTAATTCTACATATTAAGATACTATGTTAAGGAGGTGACGAATTGCGGCAAACTTATTAATGATCAATTATTTTTTAGTCGTGGTTGCGTGGTTATTCTGTTTGGTTTTAGAGAACTTAACCTACATATATAAAGCAGAATATTAGTATATTTCGCTTAATTTTTTTTTTTAACTTATAAAAAGAAAAGAAATCGTCCAAAAACTAAAAATATGATTAATTTGCTTTTATCTCTAATGTATATTCTCTGACCATTATAATTAATTTAAAATCGTTTATCTGTAATTTGTTTTAATGTATTCTTTCTTTTGGAAAATTAATGTTATCTAACAAGGAAAAAATCAATATTTTATTTTACTTAAGAAAATAGAAACATTAGAAAGAAGTAATACGGATATAGAAATTAATTAGTCTTTATGATAATAGATGGCGCTTTAAAAGTAGAGATGGGAGTAAAAAAAAATTGGAATTGTATTAAAAGGAGAAATATAGGGGGGGGGGATATAGTATTACTAAATGATGAGGGAATAGAGTGTAGCTCTAGAGAAGATTTAGAGAGAATCTTAAATAAATATGTAATGAATATAGAAAAGATGTTAGATGTGAAGAATAGTGATAGAAAACATGAAAGCATATAGTAATGGGAATATTAGGTTTACAAAATGTGAACTGAATGAGGTAGAGAAGAAATTGAAAACTGGAAAGAGAAGAGATTTAGATAGATGGGCAGCAGAGATGGTAATGAATTTAGGATGTAGGGCAAAAGTAAAGTTATTCTGTTTTAATAAGATGACACAGAATAGTTGGACGAATACAAGAGTAAGATTATTATTTAAAGGAAAGGGTAGGATCATAGAAAGTTAAATAATTATAGACCGATAGCGGTGACATCAGTTTTATATAAAGTTTTTTCATATATGGTAGCTAGAAGAGTTGTAAAATGGATGGAAGGGAATAATGTAATGGGGGAAATGCAAGGAGGTTTTAGATTAGATAGGCGTATATGAGATAGTTTATTTGTAGTTACATAACTTATGGATATGAGTAGGAATTCAGATAGACAGTTATATATGAGTTTTATAGATATAGAGAAGGCATATGATAAAGGAAATAGAAATAGATTATAGGTAAGTTTAGCAAATTTGGGAATGAATGAAGCTGTAGTGGATATTATTAAGAAATTATCTGAAAATAATTACTATACATATCAATTAGGGAATATAGAATCAGTTAAAGTTAAAAATGTGTGGAACTAAGACAAAGATACCCTATGTCACCTATTTTGTTTTTGTTGTATTTGAGTGAAATGGAAAGAGCAATAGAAAGATTAGGAACAGGGATAGAGATACTGTTAATAGGTGGAAAGAGAGTATATACTTTGTTGGGTCTCTTTTTATGGATAATATCTTTTTGTGTGCAGAAAGAAGAGAAGATATGGAAATTGTATTGAGGACATGTGCAAGGGTGGGTAAAGAGATGAGAATTAAATTTAGTGAAGAAAAATCAAATATAATGATAGTTAATACTGGGGAAAGAGAAGATGTAGAATTTTTATTGGGGGATATAAAGTTAAGTGTGGTGAATAGATATACTTATTTGGGAATCATCTTAAGTAATCAGAAAAATTGCTTGGACGAATGGGTGAAAAAATTGATAAATGAAGAAAAGAAAAGAAAGGGATTGATAAAGAAATTAACAGGTTTCATATAATAAATATGATATAGCTAGAATTATATGGGAGTTGCAGCAGGAGGGTTAACATATGGCAATGCTGCATTATGTGTTAGTAAAGGGGTATTAGAATACTTCTAAGGAAATAGGAAGACATGCATTAGATGCAGATGCATGGACAGCAAGGGAGGCAATTCAAGGAAAAATGGGATGGTCAAGTTTTTAAATGAGAGATGTAAAAAGTAAAATGAAAATGTTTGGTAGATTGCAGTTTATGGATAATAAAAGAAATAGCTAAAATATTATTTAATTGGGTTACGAGTAAAGGGCAATCAACAAGATGGGTGAGAAAGGTTATGTGGTATGCAAAAGATTTGGATAAAGAATTTATATCAATATATTTGTACAAAAGGTGGGATGATTGTGTTAGGAGGATTGTTGAGTGTTATAGTGGCAAGGAATGGGATAAAAGAATAGATCTATTAATAAAAAATAGGGAGTTAGATGGAGAACTAGTATGGAGAGTAAAAAGAGTTTAAATATATATAGAAGTAAACAGAACATTAGTTGCGAGTTAATGTATGATAATAGTAAGGAAAGTAGTTTATTGTTTAAGGCTCAAACAAAATCTTTAGCAACAAGAAATATACATGTAAATGGAAAAATATGGATGATTTAGTCTGTAAATTGTGTAAGGAAGGAATAATAAATATTAGGCATCTGTTAAGTGAATGAAAATGCTTGAAAACAGGAAGGGTACAAATAATGAAGTTATGGAAGAATAAATATGACAAAAAGTGATTATACAGAAAGTGGGTTATTAGTTTTTATGCTGGGTTTGGGAAAATGTAAGGGGGATTTAGATATAAAGGCCATTGAGTTGACAAAGATTATGTTGTGAAAATGAGATGGAGCAGAATATGGAAAAACTTAGAGTGAAGAATGAGAGGTGAAGTGGCTAACAAGTGCCTCTGGTCTTAGTTACTGAGAGTTCCTAACTTCATTTAAGGAGAAGTCACAGTGCATCACATCACAAAATGGGGAACTAATATGGAGAGTAAAAAGAGTTTAAATATATATAAAAGTGAACAGAATATTGGGTGTGAGTTAATTTATGATAATAGCAGGGAAATTATTTTAGTTTAAGGCTCGAACAGGATCTTTAGTAACAAAGGAATATATACATAAATGGAAAAATATGTGTGTTTTAGTCTTCAAGTTGTGTAAGGAAGGCATAGAAAATACTCTGTTATTAGAATGTAAATGCCTTCAAGAAGAAAGGGTACAAATAATGTTGTGGAAGAATAAATATAAACAAAGTGATTATACAGAAAGTGGGTTATTGGTTTTTATGCTGGATTTGGGAAAAGATAAGGAGGATTTAGATATAAAGGCCATGGAATTGACAAAGATTATGTTGTGGAAATGGGATGGAGCAGAATATGGGAAAACTTAGGGTGGGGAATGGAAAGGGAAGTTAAAGTGGCTAACAGATGTCTCCGGGCATAGTTGCTGAGAGATTCCCGACTTCGTATAAGAAGTCACAGTGTATCACATTACATCTCATCAAAATAATGATATAAAAAAAAATGTAAATTGTTTTTGGAAATCGTAGAAATTTTGAAGGATAATGTATTTGTTGAAGAAGTCTTTTAAATTAAACAGAGACTTATATGTGGCGTTTTCGATTCAGAAAAAACTTATGGTTGGGAAAAAGTTATAAAAGAGTTTGATATGAAAAGGTATGGATAGGATTTTGATTATTGGCATAAAAATATATGTTTATCAATTAGATGGGCTTCATAAAAAAACTCAAACAGAAATGAGAGACTTGCATTAAATATATAAATGGTAGTAGACTATTTAAAGATAAGATGGTGAGTTTCTAATGAGGAAGTTGAAGTTTTTCATAGACTTCTCAGAGTAAGGCAAATTGGCAAAGATTGAGACAAGAATGTTCTTTATATCTAGTATTCTAGTTGGGGGAAAATATTTATTTAAAAGCAATATTTTGTTCACTTTTTTTTGAGGATATAAAACATATAAAACTCTTTTTGATACTTATATAAAGTTTGCCGAAGAGATTGATCTTATCTTTACAAAGAACAAATGAAAAATATTGTCATATTATCTCTAACAAAATAAATTTATATAATTTACAAAAAAATAATTTATTATATACAAACTATAGATACAGTAGCCAGTTTCTTTATATAGTAGTGCAACCTATTACAGCCATAGTAGTCAATGAAAGTTAGAAGATTAAGTCATCCAAAACCTTATCCAGTGCCTACTCCTCCAATATTGCCAGACTAGGTTTTAGCTTGTGGCCTTTATCAGTGAGGAACATTGGATCTGAGAGTATTGCACCTGGATGTTACAATCTTATACAACCCTCCTGCAGCCACCTTTTACCTTTTCAATTAACTATTAAGTCATACATCCAAAATTCACTTGTATAATAATACAGATCTAAACCCAGTTCAGTATCTATACATTTTGGTGTCTTTGGTTTTTCAATAACCTATGGTAGGCATCATCATCCTATGGCCAGGATTCAAAGCATCATGTGATCAGTATTTTTTATTCTTGCACAAGCTGCTAAAACATAATGCTTTTCATACAGGAGTGCCATCCAGTAGAAGCCATGAGTGCTTGCTGCATCAAAACCTATTTAGGACCTATTCATCCAATATCCCCAGACTACTTTCTAGTTTGAAGTCTTTATCAATGAGGAGCCTTAGATATAAGAGCACCATCTAGATGTTTGGATCTAATGCAATACTCCAGCAACCACTTGGTGGCATTACTGTATGGAGGGAGTTGCTGCTGTTTTAACAGCTTGTGTAAACATAAATTGTGATCATGTGATGTTTTGGTCGTTTAATTATAGGTAGTAAAATTAATGTTTGCTTAAAGCTTCAGCATAGTTTTATAAGAAAAAAAAACATTGTTGAAATCCAAAAATTCCACAGAGCCATAAAGTTTGGATTAATGATAGTGAATCTTTATATAACTAATGGAAAGAAAATTAGATTCACAGTTTGATTATGTTATTAAATGAAGAGAAACTAGAAAAAGATGTAAAGAATTAGTTTGATGGAGAAGAGGATAAAACAAATGATTATAATTTTTATTTAGCTATATTTTAGAAATAATTATAAAATCTAGGTTATAATTATAAATATAATTGTGTAATGCCAAGAAGAGTAAACAAATATGGCTAGTAGATTCTCTTTTCCTTTCCAAATGTAAAACCTTAAAATCTCATGTTATCTCAGTGTTTAAATATTTAAATATAAGAAATAAGACTTAAAATTTTATTCTTTAATTATAAGATTTGGAAAAGTGGAAAATGTCATTTTAGAAAATAAACATATTCTGTACTCATATTTACCTGTATGCCCTATGGTTTCTAAATGTCAGTAATGACAAAATACTTGGTGAGAAGGATCTTTGGCATTTGAAAGAATATGTTAGAGAAAGGTATTTAGAATTGTTATGGACTGAAAAGCTTAATAAAGAATTGCATGAAAATCAAATTGGAAGAAAATTTTATTGAAGAAAGTTACAAAGAGAAGTTGCAATCACTTGATCATATATGTTTGAATGAAAAAAAATCAGAAATGAAAAACTTTAAATTGTAGTATTACTTACAGCAATTGTCTTCATCTTACTCTAATGCCATCTACAGTGAACTTGAACAATCAATGGATACCAGGTGGTATAGCACTACAAAATTGCAACTCCAGACTGATTGGCTTCTAGCCTTCATGTTTGTAAGCATGTGAGAAATCATGTGATGTTGTTGATATTACTTAAAGCATAAAGAGAGGATCTTATTAGAAAATTACCCAGAATTATTGCAAGCAATATATAAATGAAGTTGATGAAGCTAATGTCATATACCTATGATTACTGAGATTGTGGTTTCTGATGACAATGAATCTCCCATGGTTGTTATGAAAAGAACATGTTTGGTGGCTATGGTTTGTATGTACCAGTGGTTTACTTATGCATTTTAATGATGTAAAAAGTCATTAAAATTTGTTATTATGGTTGATTGTTTACAAATACTTGCCAGAGTATTACTGCTTCATCATAGTATTCATTTGTTTTATGTAAAGGGTTTAAAATGTACACATACAATAGTATAATGACATAATACTGCCTTACTCTAGATATATATATATACATTTTCTTCATTAACAAATTGTAGTTATCTGTTTCGCTTTTATAAATATCTATATTTTTGTAGATAGATTAATTTTTTTATAGTATAACAAAAAAAAAACAGCTGCAAATATATTAACAAAGACTATATTCTTACTACTTTTATGCCATCTAGTATAAACTTTAGTAATCAATAGATGCCAGATGGTAGTGCTTAATAAATTCTTAACCAGAGTTGTCCTACACAAATATTTCCAGACCAGTTTCTAACTTTTGGCTTTCATCAGTGAGGAAGTTTGGGGATTTTTTTTTGGAACCATATATTTGTATCTTTTGAATCAAATACACCATTCTTTTAACAGCCATTTTTTAAAACCTTTTTATGTATTATTAAGCTACAAGGCCATGTTGAATAACTTAATGATTTTTTCAATCCAAATCTATTTGTTTGCATGGATGTAAGATCTGAAACCAGTTCAGTTTCTGTATATTGTGATAACTAGTTTTTTTTTTTTTTATGACTTGTCATCTTTATTCTTTGGTCAGAATTGGAACAAAACTAATTGTAGAATATGTCACTTGATCCTAGTTTATTCAAAGCAGTTGGTGATGCAATATATATTTTTTTATTAGTTAACATCGTAAGATTCTGCTAAAAGACCATTCCTTTCTCAAATGTTTTGTTTCAAATGTTCCAAGGTTTAAGTTTATTTATCAATGTCTTCAACTTGATTTTTTTACATCTACCATATTTCTCTAAACACACCTTTAAAATAGATAATCATATTATCAGTTGCCTAGGAGGTCCAATAACATTTGAGACCCAAAATGAGAAGTTAAGTGCATGTGTGGCCAAAGTGAAAATTTTTTCCTGGACTAGGAATTGATCCAGAAACTTTCAACATTTGTTTTTGTTTCATTCGTTGCTGCACCAGTTGGCATTCCATTAATTTTCTTCTGCATATTACTTATGATTTAAATTGCTTTTAAGTACTTTCTATATTGCTTTATTATGCCAATCCACCTTTTTGTTATGATTTATTTTAAAGAAATAAGTTATTGCAGTTTATCCATATTGATAGAGTAAAACCATGAAATATGATCACATTTCGAAATCAGAAATAATTTTTATCTGCCATACTAACAGTCAAATAATGTTTTTTATGTTTAAAAAATTGATTAGAATAGTAAATACTTAAACAAGTATCAGAAAAGGAATCTAGAGGTCACTACTAATGGAATTAAAGACCAAAAATTATATAAAACATAAAAGCATGTATGTAACTCTAAAAAGTTTTTATTATTTAAAGCATAGACAGGAGCTTTAAATATCAGAGGAAGAAGGCAAAAAATGAAATATTGTAATTCATGTTTTAAACATTTGTTTTGGGTGTTGAAAGATGATTAGAATAAATTATATGGAGAATGGAAGAAATTTAACGATAAGGAGAGTAACCCTATGCCTGCGGGCACCATGGCGCCCGTAGACCAGTTTACGTGTGCCCGCCGCTATCCAAACACGATAAAAAATTATTTAGCTGATACAAATAAATTTAATTTTTTTAAATTTCTTATAAATTATTGTATTATATTGTAATCAAATTGTAGGGTATACTATACTTTTATAGCGTAAATATAAACGTTAATTATATGTTAAAATTTTATTTTTGAAAGAAATATTTTTTTGTGCATTATGTGTATTATTAACAATATCCAACTATAAATGTTCATTGAAAAAATAAATGATGCCCGCCATCTGGTTGAAAAAAATAAATGGTGCCCACCACCTGGCCGGTATTATAGAATGTGCTCTTAAGTGCAAAAAGGTTGGGGACCCCTGAGGTAGATAGTTGATGATTTTTTGTTTAAATCAAGGAAATTGAAAAATAGAATAATTGATCTACTGAACAACTATTATTAAAACGGGATGAGGAGAGGGGGGAAATGAACCTGGGTCAAAAAATAATTGGGCAATAAGCTTATTGGGATGTATAAGGAATCTGAGGGAAGGAATAGCTTAATTTCGGTATCAAAGATTTCCGAGATGTAGTCTAAGCACAAAAAGTTTTGAATTCGTTTAAGTTAAAGTGAATTTAGATCATATCAAACAAACAAATCCATTTACTTCTGTTTCTAATCACGACTCAATCCTTTTTTCTTTTCAAAAATATACAGTATATATAGCCATATAATTCTATAATTAAAAACCACTTCTTTTCTTTTCAAAAACTTTATTTAATGTATATATATATCCACTTATTTCCAACGTTTCGACTATCTTTACTCTATAGTCATTTTCAAGGATCTAGAAAAAACATTACATTTGATAGTTAATTTCATATGATAGGTCAGAAATACTTAAAAGTTAATTTATAACAAGTGAGTTAAAAATAGTTTCAAACGGGATTCAAACATATATATCTGGAGATGACCAACAGTTTAGTTAGATTAAAACTTCTAATTCTTTCTCTGTGTAAATAAAATATTGGTGGCACTTTTTTCTATAATTAACTTCATTTAGTTAGAAAATTGTTTCCACCTTTAAAACTGTATGAGATAAATGCTATTTAATATTTTTAAAAGTGAATCTTATTTTCTTTTATTTTAGTATTTTTTACTTTGAACCCATATCCTTGTTCATAAATTTTAAATGTAAACGGTTGTTGCTAATTTATTTATTATAAGTAAATAAAATACTTTTTGCACATTTAACTTTAACGAATCAAGTCTCATCTTTTCCATCTGACGGTTATTCTAATGTTTCTTTTTAATCCGACCAGGAACAAATCTTGTAGTGTTGTATCCAATTTGTTTATTACGATAATTTTTAAAGTTTTATTTCTTCACCACTTCAGCATTTAAAAGTAAATTCATGTTTTCTAACTGTCAGCTGTGAAAATGTTATTTATAATAAGTTACCTGGACCATTTAAAGAAGTAGGGTGGTGCCCTCTATTATAAAAATATTTCAAAAAAGCTGGTTAGAATTTTCTTTTCATAATCAGAAAACTGTTTAGCTCATGGACAGAGATTAGACCTCTGAGTACATTAAGAACTCCGTGTTTACGTTAAGGAGGGGGGGGGATAGTAATAATCACATAATTAAGTACTGTAAGAAATTCTGTCAACTATTTTTATATTTTAAAATATTTATGATTAATTTAGAAAAAAAATCAATGGCTTTCATAGGAAGTTCAGAGCCCAGAAATGCCAATATTGGAACCAACTAAAGACTTTTCAGTTCACTCCAATAAACTTTACAGGACTATGATTAATTAATTCATGTGTAATAATTTTTATTGCACCTATTTATGATAATAAGTAGAAAATCTGTTTTTCCTATTTCCAATTCTGCCATCTTGTGTGAGCTTTAGTAATCGATAGTTGCTGAATGGTGGTGCTTAATGAATCTCTATTCAGTGGTCCTATCTATATCAGCAGACTAGTTTCTGGCTTTTAGAAGTGAAAATATTTCTTCCTGGATCTAGTGCACTGGATTTTTTAGAGCCTAATGAATATTTCTTCCAGAAGCCATCATTTAACTCCGTTTTTACTATCAAGCAATCAGCCTGAAATTTGAAAACATCTTAATGTTTTAAATCTAAACCAAGCTACCCTAGATGGCAGAACTGAATGTAAAATTTTTATGGCATTATAACAATCCTGGTTGAAGAATATATATATACAATTATTGAAAACTGGTCATAGATACTGAATTGATATCAGGTTTATATGATAATGCAAGAAAGTTGGCTTAGATTCAAAGCAGCAAGGTATTTGGGAATGTCAGGCCAATCATTTGATAGTAAAAAAATGATATCTGTTGAAGGAAAGGTGTTGTAGATCTCAAAACATCTAGGTACACAAGATTCAGACCCAAAATCCCTCACTGATAAAATCCTTAAACTAGAAAGTAGTTTGGAATATATAATACATGGTATTAAAACATTACCATTATGATTATTTTGATTACTCAAGCATACATAAGATACAGAACCAGAATAGTAGAAAAAATAGATGTTCACTTAAAAGTTATACATAGAGAGATGTCATGTGATGTTTCATTGGTGTTATATATATATATGAATATAATTTATACAGAAAAAACTACTCATCCACTGATGTACTGTGAATAGACAATACTCCGTGTCCATAAATGTTTTAAAAGAACAGGAAGTCACCCATTCTTAAAGCCTCTACAAATACTAGCTTGTTTAAAAATTTGGCTAAATAGGATTGCACTCTTATTTCCAGCACTGTCAGTAAATGTTGATTTATTTAATCGTAGACTTTAAGAATGAATGACTACCCATTTTTTTAAACATTTTTTGATATGGAGTACTGTTTATTCATAGATCACTGATAAGAAGAGCAATTTTACACTACCTAAATTACATATATGTCTAATGTTACATATATATAATATTTAAATACAAGTATATTGTCTATTCTGAATTTAATGTAATTAGAAGGGATTTGAACTCAGACTTTCAAGCTCCCTACATATATAAATAAACCTAACAAAAAGCTATTATAAATAATGAAAAAATTGTTTAACCTCAGGAAGATCATCAATTAGTAGTAAATGGTAGTTTCCTGGCAATATCAAAGTTAAAGGTTATCTCTGTTTATGTGGATAAAAATCTTATTTCTGTTTTTTATTAGAATAACAATCCACAGAAAATATTTAATTCAACATATATAATATTAATCATGATTATAAAAAACATGAATGTATGTAGGCATCAATAGACCAAAATCATGGTGATACAAGTGGTCCCTTATTTTTTTAAATTGTGAAGAGTTGCAATTTACATTAGAAATTGCTTATGTATATAAATGAAATTATATAAATTCTGAACCATGTCTAGAAGAATATAATGTCATTCCTTAGGAAAGTCTAGCAATCCCCCGCTCATTATTCAAGATTAAACCACAAAGGCTCAAAAAAAATTAAATTAGGTTATCAGAAAAGCTATGGAAGATGTATAACATTATTGTTTTGTTACTCAAACTAATATTTATAGAATGAAATGATTCATTCTGATCTTGAAATATGATCATGTTATTTGGAATCAATATTTGCAACTTGAGATAAATTTGCACTACTGCCAAGCTAAAATCCCATTTCTGACATCTATCTTGATAGTGAAAATGTTGGCTATTCAAAATCCTGATAGCAAAAATTGACACCCAAAACTCTGATAGTCAAATCTCAACACATCATAATTTTGACAATCTAAAATGCCAAAAATGTAAAATATTAACAGATAAATAATTTGGTTTGTATGTGTTAAGAATAAAATTATGTTTTGTATGCAATGTATTTTTTTAAAGTACTTTAATATCGCAAGCAGGGAAAATAATTTTATTCTTAAACATAAAACAAATTATTAGAAAACCATCTTTTCTCTCTCCACTCATGTCTCTTAATATTGTTACTTATACAAAAGAACTCTGAATAAACTCAAACATAATTCCATCTTTTTAAAATGATATAGGTCCATTTGCTATGTATTTGAACCATCTGCTTCCATCACATGATAAAAGGCCATGACTCTAGGCATAAAATCAAAGATGCATGGCTTTTAGCTAACAACACCTGTGCTATAAACTGGAAGCATGGTTCTCTCTCTCTCTCTCCAAATAGTGGACTTTCTAATCTGATTAGCATAACTCACTTGCTATGATTATGAAAAGATGAAACTTCTCGAAAATTATCAGCCAATTAATATTATAATTTATACTTAGCTTCTCCATTGCCCGAGTTTTAGTGCATTTAGACATATTACTTGTTCAGTTGGGAAATTTATGCTTTTCTTATTCTTAATAAAGTGAATTAAAATTTTAAGTTTTATGTGAATACTTTCACAATAAAAGTGATATTGCCTAAGTTTTAATTTGCCAACATTTTACCTTTTTTGGAATTACACCTTATCGGTAGTTTGAGTCCTTAGTTTTTAACTAATGGGATTTTAGTTGTCAGGAGTTGAGACTGTTGGAATTTTTGTTATCAGAATTGTAGCTGTTGGCATTTTGGGGTAAACCCATAAATATGGTATACTGAAATATTTAAATGCTTTATATCTGTTTACAACCATGTGGAATAGTGAATAGTCCAGGAAAATGTCATAATATGCTATCTGAAGCATAATAATTCTACTCGTGTTTTATACTTAAGTGTCTTTTGTTAAATGGCAGCATAAACCTATTCATTCATTAGCATAGATAATAATTTGATAAAGGATATGTCACGAGTTATCCAGCCAAACCCTTGTGCCATGCTTGTTTCCCGTGTTATTATGTTTACGTTAAAAAACTATTTTTGAAATTTCAAGTCAGACTAAATATATGAAATTAATACTAACTTGTTTATACAAAACTGGAATTCTTCAGACATGGAGCTAACTCTGGAATACCTTCTCATAGTGTTTTTATGTCTTCAGAGGGAGGGGAGTGTTGACTTTATTAATCCTATTGGCCCAATCGTTCAGTGCTAGTTTGGTAGTAAATAAACTTTTTTTCTCATCTAGGCATTAGCAATCGATAGATGCCAGATGATACTGCCTAATTATTTCTAACAATTCTGTCTTATCTAAATATCTAGACTAGTTTCTAGCCTTATGACTTTTATTAGGGGGGGGGGGGAGCTTTTTGGGTTTTCACCAGTGCACTCCAGATCTTAGCTCTAATGCACTTTTTAACTTTTTTTTACTTTTTGTTACACTATTAAACTATTGGCCAAATTAAGTGAGGCGTGGATTAAAAAAAAGGAAGGTTTTAATTTGGGATGATGAATGAAAGATATATTGGATCCAAAAAGTCCAAATGCACTGTTCAAAAGAAAATCCAAGCTTCTCATTGATAAAAGCAATATTCTAAAACTAGTCTGGAAGATATTTGGACAGGACTGCACTTGGTTAGGATTTATTAAGCATTACCATATAGCATCTATTAATTGCAAAGATTACAATAGATGGCATAAGAGTAGGGGAAGAATAAAAGAATTTGCTCCAGATAGCAATATGTAAGGAAAGATCATGTGATGTTTTAATAGTTGTATAGTGTAAGTGTTAATTTTTGATTGTAGTTGGTTCTACTGGGATTCCTTTTTCTCTGTGTTTAATAAAAACCTCACATAACCTTAAAATGGGTTGAAATTCTTATCCCAGGCCACTAGGTTTAAATACAATGGCATGCATTGTAGAAGTCTGCAGTTCTTGCCATTAAGTAAAGTTCACTGATAAGTGAGTTAGATCTTTCCCCTACATGAAGAAAACAGCAACAAACCCACATATTATTATTATATAGTTTGGGACAAAACTTTATTTTGAAATTATTTTTATTAGTACAACAAAATTTAAATATTTATAAATTAAAAAAACGATATTCATTAAAGCAATCAAGAAAATAATAAATAATAATAAAAAGTGTCTCTTGGATTTGAAATCTATACAAAATTTAATGTAATTAAAAAGGACTTAAACTCAGACTTTTAAGCTCCCTACATCTATCCACTCCATCTTTTACAACCAATATAAATAGCCACATACGTGTGAAAAAGATAAATTATCTCTAATCTATGTATTTTGTGCTGAACTAACACTCATCACTTGGTCCAGATCACCATCTCCCATATATATATAATCAGTGCTCAGTTTATATTAAAATTGAAACTCTTCAAACTTTAGTAGATAAGCTTCAATCTTCTGCCCCCTCAAACTCTTCAGCCATCCATATCATTGAAAATCATAGGATGGAATGTTCAAAGTTCTTGTTATTACTGTCATATCCATATTGACTTTAAGTCACTCTGGTCTTTCACATGTTAGACTTTAATATGCCCATTTAAATGAACAGAAGAAGGATGGGCAGAATACAGGCTGAATATGTAATATTTAAATACATGTATATCGTCTATATTAAATTTAATGTATAAAAACCAAAAAAAAAAAAAAAACTTATAAATCCAAGAAATACACCTGGGTCCCGTTTTACGCGATAGATAGGTTCCTCAGAAAACACCAAACAAAATCACGCAAAAATAGACGTAACTACCTTGAAAAAGGGGGATATGGACTTTGATTTTCCAAAAATCATGTAAAAGCAAAGCACCAGCGTAAAATTACTTTAAAAAATTCGCATGAAAAAAAAAGTAAGGAAATAAAATATGACTAATAAAAAATTTCAAATTTGAAAAAAATTGATACAAGACAAACTTTTTTTAATTATAATATTTAATTTTATTCAAAACAATATATTTTTATGCATAATTTACAGTAATTTACATTTTTATACACGTTTTAATTATTATCACTATTTGCCGATAAACAGGTTCATTTGCAAACTGGTAAAAAATCAGATTCTTCCCAAGAGGAAATACAACTAGCACCAACGTCACTCTCACGTTGTGCTAATGGTTTTCTGGTGACAACGTAATTAGTAATTAATCTAACAATTAAAAATTAAATTCTTATTTTTGTCTTTACTTTTTTAATTTTCAATTTTAATTGTGCCCACTGCTATTACTCACCTTTTAAAAATAAACTTGTGGACACTAAATGATTAATAATTGATTACGTTCTTTTTTAAAAAGGCAAAAACAGAATGTGATTTAAAATGCAAAATTAAAACTTGCACAATGTTTGAACAAATTTACATTATAATCTTGTAAAATTTAATGTGTGTATACATAAAATGTGGAAATCATGATTTTAATTTCATTATTACGGTAAAATCTCACTAAGTTATAAAGCACTGGAAATATTGAAATTTACTGTGAAGATTATACAATTCCAATAATGTGCTTTATTACTTTCAATATACACGAAATTTATTATTTAAAGTAATAGT
>JAQFVV010014902.1:0-24397 GCA_028023455.1 Epiperipatus broadwayi | reverse complement strand
ATAACGATCCAAACGAAGTGGGAGATCGCATCGCACCGCACCGCACTACCAAAGGGCGCCATCTAGGCATTTGAGCCTAGAAAAATTTATAAAGTAGGCAGATACGCGCTGTTAGGATTCCACTTTATTTACATATTTAGATCGTTAGCCCATTGTCACTAGCTCAGTGGAGACGCAGAGATAATAAAATATATAACCTTAGATATAAATATAAAAAAATAATAAAAGCCACTGCCAGAAATTAACACAGAAAAATATTTATTTACGCACATATAAAATCATTCTAAATTCGAGGAATAAGTTTAACATTTAGATTTTTATCTTAATTTTTAATTTACATTTAAAATAGCTTGCTATAATGTTTAATATTTTATTTAGAGGGTCGAGTATGAATGGACTACATAGGTCTGCATTTGAAAGGAAAATATTCTTCCCTGATTTAACCTTAGGCAACAAATCTCGCAATCAACTGGCACCAATCCATCTGATACATTCATGTATTCAATGTAGCATGATACGACAACACAAAATACTATATTGTCAGGAATGTACATCTGAACAATAAGTAGAAATAGAGAAGACATTGACTCTCCACCACCAGGAATGTGACATCTGTGGGCAAGTAGATCAATAAACTAAAAACTCCATAGGAATGGACTGCGGTCTTCTGCCGACTTACAAACCCATCCATAGGCAAACAGAGGGTGTGCGGCGTATATCTATAATCCTGCCCGTAGCGGATCTCATACTACATTTACTAATTACACAAATATATCCAATCCATTGAACCAATTCAACTACGAAATAAATAACCTAAGATTACCCTCCCTTAATACAACTTTACAAAACTATATAG
The DNA here is from genome assembly GCA_028023455.1 of Epiperipatus broadwayi. Lineage (NCBI taxonomy): Eukaryota > Metazoa > Onychophora > Udeonychophora > Euonychophora > Peripatidae > Epiperipatus > Epiperipatus broadwayi. The sequence goes on along the minus strand of JAQFVV010014902.1, from coordinate 23,541 downwards.
CCATTCGCGCCCGACTTAATTTTAACATTTATATACGTTCGCACAGATTTGTTTAAAAATGTTGGGTATAGATCGATTACACAGATTCCACGGTCAAAAACATTTCAAAATAAACATAAACGATCAAAATACAAAATTATTGATACCGACAATCGCAGAGGGAAACTTATAAGTAACCCAATAGTATTCACCATAAGATACTTGCGTTGTCACCAATAACTTAAAAGACATCGGAATAAATACATTTTAGATACTCACCGTAAGGTATCATTGTTTATCGAATGTCTATATATTTTGATCAAATATGAAAACCAAAATATAATTAACCGCAAACGAATCCATGCAAGCGTCTATAAACAACTTTAAATTTAATACCTTTTAGTTAAAATATAATACACACAAAAAAAAAAACTGAACTGGAAATGATTGCTTAAACATCTACACAAAAAAAAATATCAATAATTGAATTTGCATTCTTTAAGTCAGATAAGAGTTCTTATTTTCAGTTATTAATTACTTGCAATTTTAGGAAAGTTATTAGATAGATACAATAGTTCATACTTTACGGATTTAATAGATTGAGAAGTCCAACTTCGTGATCACTTTAGTAGATTTTGTCCTTCTTTGAAATGAAACTGCGACTTGCCATGCATTTGGTCAGGAACTGTCATCCAGAGGCCTCAGCTGGTTGTCCGGAAAATTAAATTTATTGCAGACTTCCACCTCGTGAAAATCTGCAATATAGCTAGTTATAACGATCTATTCATAGTCAGCTCTAAGATAACAATTATCATAATCATTTTGCTTTTATATTTTTCTTAGCCTCTTATCATTTGATCATAGGATTCAATCGGCAATACGTCACTAATCCTCTGGTGTTTCAGTTACGGTCCGTGCTGAATTTCTGGTGTTTGCATTTGTCAAGCTAAAATCTCTTTCTTCTCTTATCTAACTTTCCATATGACTTTTTAATTAAATAGCTTTTAGATAATTAATAAACAATCATTTCCCTTTATAGATTACAGGAATTAATTATTACCTGTTTTTATTTTAACTTACGTTATTTTTTTATTAAAATATTTTTATATTTCAATCTTGTATTTTTTTATTTAAAAAAAATACATTCAAATACTTTTTTTTTTTGTTTATGAAAAAAAAATATTTTTAAAGTTTAACATCTGTGCGAATGTATACACGTTTAACAATGTTTTAATTTTAGCGTTTAGTTTTTTTTCTTTTATTTGCGAACTTTTAAGTTTTTATTTTAATTAATGTAACGACATATTTATATATCGTTACAGTATTGACTGTGATTTTTACAAATATAATGCATAACTATTAACATTGACATATGGAAAAAACCTATTTACATTTTATATCAAACTATTTTATCATCCACCTCCTAAGTTTTGAATGTCTATCATTCTTTTTCGGGGCTATAAATGATCATATATGCACAGAGACAAAACTCTATACAGTAGCGCCACTCAGTGCAAGCCAAAGTAATCAATGATCCATTGATTACTCTGGCTTGCACTGAGTGGCACTACTATATGGAGAGTTTTGCCTTTGTGAAAAACAGCTTGTGTCATGTGATGATTATATATGTTTAATTTTTTACGGAATCAATTTTATAATAATTTTTTTTTAATATGTTTAGTTTTTTTAACCATAAATAACCTATAAACACCCGTATATACACAAATATATTTCCAGCAATTAGTGCATACATACATATATGTAATTCTAATGATTTTAATCAGCACATAAATAATTTTACAACTTGAAATCTATTTATGGAATAATTTACAAGCTAGCCTCTTAAGAAACCATTTTAAATCCACATGTAAATAATGCCATTTTTTATTATATTTACAAGTTCATTTAAAAATGATTCTTTAAGAATATAGCTTGTGAATTACATTAGTAATGTATTTGGGCTTATTTGGACTGTGAATAGGTTTATATTCTTAGCATTAAATATCTGATAAGCCATAAAATTATTTACATACTTATTAAAATCATTAGAATTTCATTTAAATTAATATTTGAAACTGTAAACTGATTTGATTAATATTAAAAAAAAAATCAACTAATTAAGTTTCAGCTTTCTTTAATATCAATACTTGATTTATTACTTTATAACAAACCAAAATTACAATAAAAGTAATCATCTTTTATATGACAAATAAGATTCGCATTGCTATAATAAAAAGATAAGCACTACTTACAAGGCAAAACTCTCCAAACAGTAGTGCCACCCTGTGCCAACCAGAGTAATCAATGGATGCCAGAAGGCTTATGCATAAAATCTATTGATTACTCTGGTTGGCATAGGTGGCACTACTATATGGAGAGGTTTGCCTTGTTAATATCAATTATATGCTAGTATAAGAGATAGTGATCGTGTGATGTTTGGTGGTTTAACACTACTTACAAGGTCATTTAAAATGATTCTTTAGGAATCCATCTTGTGAATTATTTCAGTAACATATTCAGATTCATTTGTATGTATTGATTGCTCGAATTTGCACTAGGTGGCACAATAATGACTTTTTTTCTTTCTTTATTTATTTTCATACAGTAAATCTCAAAATTTTCTGTTCATTAATTTTTCAAACTATTTTTATAAATTAGTTCATTTTCCATCAATGTAAACATTTTTTTTTTCTAAGCACTATTATGCCATCTAGTTTAAGCTTTAGTAATCAATAGATGTTAAAACCGGCAAAACTCACTATACGTATTGCCACATCATGTGATGTTTATTGGCTTAATCAATAGATGCCGCCTGATGGTAATGTTTAATAAAACCTTTTCCAGTGTTGTCTTATCTAATATCTTCAGAATTTGTTCCTGAACAGCAATGTGTAAACATTGTGAAATGGAATCATGCTCTGTCTTATTGGTTTTATAAATATTATCATCATTTATAAACAATATTTATAAATTAAATGTTATAGAATACATAAATTGGAAAAACTTCTCTTTTCCAATAAGCAAGTCCATTCTGCTGTTTTTTAATACAAATTATAATAAACATATGTTTAACATTTCATAAGGTCATAAAATTATGTGCAGAAATAGACTTTTAATATATGACTATTATTTATATATTTTCTATAACAGTTGTATATATTTATTATTTTTTCAATTAATGTCATCAATTTTATTTTTCATATAACTGCATATTTTTTGTATATATCAAATTATTATTTTTTTACATATACAGTATATTAATTACTGACAATTAATTAGTGTCATCAGCATCCATACTAAGCCTTATTTACTTAATTATAAAGCTTCTTTTATTTTCCTTTCTAATAACTTGTTTGTACAATTTAACATTGTGATATCATTTTCAGTATATTTATTTCCTGGAGGTTTGTGTGTGTGTGTGTGTGTGCACGCATGTATTATATAAGTGATTTTTAAAATTTGTTGATTCTGTTCTGATTGCAATTTTAGTCTCCCCAATATACATTTATTCTTTTCTTTTGGCATTTTATTTTACTAATTCCATTGGTACTGTTTACAGTATTTGTCATATCTAACTCTGCCTTCAGAAGTGAACTATTCCAGATTCCTTGCCTGATTGGTTAGCAACCAGTTGCTATCCAATGGGGATGAATCTTTCGTTGGGGTTCACACTCTGAATCTGAGTGTTCCCAGTAAGGTAAGTGATCTGACAATAAATAGTCAGCCTTTTTGGAAGCAAGGCAGAGAGCGTTAACTTCTGTCAACCTGAATGATTGAACATGCTCTCCAATGAAACCTCTGCCTACAACAAGGGTATCTTCATTAGTCCCTATTGATATGTCTACACAGTGAGACAAGTCCACTAGTACTGGAAACTGCTATGACCGCAGTCGACTCGAGGCAAGCTTTCTGAGTCCAGCTGGAAGAATCTGAACTAGAGCCGATTAGAGGGAAGCTGTCCTGTACAGCTAGAAGAGCCTTACTTTAACTCATGAGGCAGGCTAATCATATAGCTGGAAATGAGTTTCATCACTCAGTATGACTATCTCATCATTAAATTGTATAAACTATATTTATATTATTGATTAACTAATATGTGGGTATTTTGTAACTAATAAATTATACATATTAATTGTTGAGTATTTTTTCATTTCTTTTTCTGTTGGTTTGGAACCAAACCTGTAAATCAAGCAAACACAACAGTATTATTGTTTTTTATATAACTATCCATTTGTTAAAATATCTCAAATATTTTTTTTCTTTTATTGACTATTTTTATATTCATCCTAAATATATTTTTGTTTCACTTATTTTTATTTGCTATTCTATTATCATTTGTTTTAATTCCTATATATTTCAGATTTTTGTAATACTATTTTTTTTTTTTTTACAATTTAAATTTTCATTTTCTATGTATTTGATATTATTTTCTATTAATACTATAAAATAATTTTTTGTAATTTTTTTGTTGTTATTTCTTTTTGATATGAGAATACATTTGAACAATAATTAAAAGCTCCATTTATTTTAGTATATAAATTATTTTATATTTTTAAATCAATATTTGAAAGTCGATTTGACTTCATTTTTATTGTTGAAGCCTTTTTTATAAACTTATTATTATAAATGTTGGATGCATATGTGATTACTTTTTAAAAAGTAACCGTTGTACCGTCCAGTTTGATAGGCAAAGCTTATAAGAACCCTTTTTTCCTTACATATGGAAGAAAATTCTAGAGGTTTCCCTATTGTTTGTTTTGCCCAGAAGCTAAACTCTCCACACAGTGGCGCCACTCATTGCAAGCCAAAGTAATCAATGGATGCAAGAAGGCTGGCACATAAAATCCCTATCTAGTGCCTACTCATCCAATATACCTAGACTAGTTTCTAGCTTGTGGGTTCATCAATGAGGAGTCTTGGATCTGAGAGTACTTCACCTAACTTTCTTGCATCCATTGTTTACTCTGGCTTGCATTGAGTGGCACTACTGTATGGAAAGTTTAGTCTCTGTGTAATCTGCTTGAAGAATGGTGATCATGTGATATTTAGTGGTTGTTTGATATGTATAGTTTGGTGCAGTGGTAGAGTGGCAGATTCTGGAGTATAAGTTTCAGGGATTAAAACCTTTCATCATTTTCGTTATTTGAATTTCTTATGAAACTCCCAAACGATAAAGCCATTCAATTATTATAACTTATTCATTATAAATATTTTTACCTCAAATGTCCGCATGTATAAAACCATGTATATACATAAAAGATTATTTATTTTTTGTAAATACGCACTGAGTTCTTCACTTTAACAATATTCCCATTATTGGAGAAAATTCTCTAGAAATGTACTTTTGAGAGATCATCCCAAATTTGTAGATTAAATTAGAATAAAATGTATATACAATTAAAGATAGTTGCATACAAATAAGATAGTATATAAGATACCCCCACTATAAATAAAGAGAAGGGAGGAAGCAGCTAAACTGGTTAGACTGGATTAAAGCTAGTGTTGATTTTAAGTGATAACAGATCAGTAGTAAAGAGTGGCTCACTGAATAGACTAATAGATCGACTAGCAGTGAATAAGTCTAAAATGGAATAGCTGGAAAGTAAAAAGCAGTTACTTGTTCAAGTATAGAAAAGGTTATTACCAGTGAAGGGTAATTAACTGAAGTTTAACCAAACTCCAAGAGACAAGTCGGAAGTGGAGATGGTTAATATATAATGTATAAATTGTGTGTGCCAATGTAAGCACCAATATTGCGATAACTTTAATAGATTTTATTTTATACACGAAATTAAATATGCTTATTTGTGTTTCAAGAGACATTTGATTTGAAAGCACAAATATAATAACTGGACTGCCACTGGTGTGAAAGAACTATTTTCACCATGAAGCATATGAATATCTTAAATAGAACTATTATATCGGTTTTAAGATTGTTTTTCTCACATTAATAATGTTATTAAATAAATCTTGTTATGATATACATTTCAAAATATATTGTTTCTTTATTTAGTTAATAAATGCTGATTATTTATACGTTTCAACATATATTGTTTCGGTTTATTTAGCTCCCTGTCATGGTCTTTAGAGACCCTGAGAACACTTGAACAGTACTGAGTTCAAATCCTGCATACATTATATATATATATATGCAGGTTTAAGTCTGTATAGTGTATTAATTTACATATTGAAACAGTGCATCAAAGGTCTGCCCATTCCTCGCATATGTATGTAAAAGTGGATCATTCTCCTGTACATGAGGGGTCAGAATGACTAAATGTCAACATGTGTAGGATGACAACCTTGGCACTAACGTGGGCTTTGAACATTCCATCATCAGATTTTCAAAGTATGTCCATTAAAGTATGAAGATTGGCTATCTTAATATAAAGCTGAGCACTGATTGTATATATGTGTGGAGATGATAATCTGAACTAACTGGTGAGTGCTGGTTTAGCATGAAATACATTTATTGGTGATTATTTATCTTTTCAACATGTGTGTGATCAGGTGGGTTCAGCAATATGAGATGGCATGGAGAGTTGAGGGGCATGTGAAAGTCTGAGTTTGAATCCAGCATACATTACATATATATATATATGCAGATTTAAGCCTGTATAGTGTACTAATTTACATATTTATTATTATATTTTTTTTTTAGATAATTGTACAGGTTTAGTCTAAATATAATCAATTGATTTATTTGTTAAACAATTTTAAAAATTACGGACACTTAATAAATTTTGGAGAACATTCTCCTCCAATAGTCATCTAGTTTAGTATATATTTTAGTTATTTTTTTTAATTATTATTTTAATTTCTATCACTGTGATTGAGAAAAGTTGCTTTGCTTCTCAAGGAGATATTTTAATTCAGTAGTTGTGAAGAAATATATAGATGGGAAGTTTAATCTGTACTTGATCAATATTGATTTCTATATTAATTGACAAATCTTTTAATAATACTAAGCTATTTACTGTGCCAAAAAAAAAAGTTGGGGGGAGGGGGGTAAATAGATACCATTTTATAATGTGATTTAAGAGCAAGAAATATACTATTCCTAGGAGCTATCATGGAGTGTTTTCATAATCTATGAATTATGTCTTCTTGCTTTCAAGAATTCTTTAATGTTGATTTATTAAATTTCATTTATATGTGAATCTTAGGGAAGGAAATAAATCTTCACACATGTCCTATTGAATTGATATATTAAATTTACACACACTCACCTGTCAATAAGTGTTTTTCATTTATATATTTTTTTACAATTTTGATGTTTTTTTAAATATTAGTATAAGATTTTTCATTAAAATCAATCTTTTTTCTATTTATTATTAGTGATATTTTCACTTGAGGATGATGTATTGATTTAATGTTATTTTCTTTGAGTTTATTGAGGGTCTGAAGCAATCAAATTGCACTTTCTATGTTTATTTTTAATTTCATTTGTGGACTTGTGAAACTTTCTGTATTTGCAAATGATTTTCTCTATACTATGTGGGCTTGTTTGATGTATGCATAATTATAATTAATGTTTATGAATAGTGAATTATTCAAATACTTTTTGTACAGATTAATTGCTAAATGATAGAGTTGATGCCATATTCAAATCAGATTTAAACTTTTTTTTTATTTAACATATGTTTATTCTATTTAATTAATAGAAGTTTTAAAATAACTCACAATTTTTTTAAATAAAAAAAAATTATAACTAATATATAGGAATAAATATAAATATTTCTGCCAAAAATGAAAGTAAATATAGATATAAACAATAGTAATAAACAAATATAACTAAGTCACAATAATTTCTATTATATTTAAACTGTTTAAATATTTTAATATATATATTTAAGAATGAAATACTAAATAAATAAAAAAACAGTTTACATTAAATCATTATAATAATTTAATATATTAAATCATTATATATATATGTTACTAAGCATAATGTATTTTGCATAAGTGAAGCTTTAGAACTATCTTTTCTATTGTATTTAATTGTAAATTTTTGGGCATTTAATTAATAATCACTGTTGTTATGAATTTATTAAACTTCAGAATTTTTTAAAAAATATTTTTTCATTTGTGCCGGATATCACAAAGTTTTTCTGCTAATAAAATATTTAACCTTTAAACTATGTTTTTAGAAATCCCAGGATTTATATAATCTTTATTTCTTATTTTTAATAAGATGCATTTGGATTTTTTCCTCTTTATCTATTAGTGTTTACAATTTTCATGTTTTAATTTTCAATAAAAAATAAATATCTTTTAAAATGAATATTCTTTTATTTCTTAAATGATAAAACAATAACTTGAAATATATAGATTAAAATTGCTCTGTCTATATCACAAGAACATAAATTAATAAATATCACATGATCACTATTTCTTATGCTTACTTATAACTGTTATTAAAATAGGCTCAAGCTTTCTGGGATCTGTTGATTACTCTGGCTTGCACCGAGTGGTAATACTGTATGGATAGTTTTGCCTGTTTTAAGAACAAATTCTAAATTGTTCAATAATACATCTTTCAAATGAAAAATGAATAATTTTAAACATAAAGATTACTTTTTTAAAATCACAAGAAAATAAAATTCTACAATGTTCAATACCTTTTTATTCCTTTTTTATTAAATTGTATAATATAATAATATTTTACAGCTCTGAAGAAGATTTAAATAACAGAAGCTATTGAGTAATTTAATGAACAGCATTGTGAAAAGTGCATGATTTAGGATTTTATAGAAAACAAATTGCATTAAATTGTGAATCTAATCCAAATAGGAACAATTTCATAACTGATCATAAAACATTTCTCAAGTCAAAATTGGTCCCAACCTGATTCAGGGTCTTACAATATTGACTCATAAGGAAAATGATTAAAATTATTTTCTACTTAAATAATGTTTAAATTTAAATTAAAGCAAAAAAAAAAAACACACAAGAAAAGTGAAGAGAACTATAACATCCAAATTTTTATAATCATGCCTGCTAACAGTGATCAAATAACAATATTAAACTATTAAATAAAATACAAAATTGTTTATCAAAAATTTCTTTATACAAATAATTCTCTTTAACATGGTAATAAAATTCAAGATTATGTATATCATCATTAACAGCTATTTTTAAATAAGTATGGTCATTCTAATTCCAAAAGAAAATAAAGCAAAGATAAAAAGTTTAAGAATAAAAAATTAAAGAATTTATGATTATACAAAGCAATTCTATGAAATATTATCACATATATCATATAATGGTCTTTTAATCTTTCTATTTGACAATTTCCAATATCCCAATTTAACTTTTTTTATAGCAAACTTCATTTATTAATTTGTAACTCTGTATTGAATTCTAATCTCAGCAATATAAATTTAAGCAATTAATATTGTACTTTTTTAGAATAGTGCTGAAATAATATTTAAAGTGTTAATGGAGTCTGCCTCCCACAAAAATCACCAAGTTTACTATATAATATTTTTTAACATGTCTGTTTCATTTATTTCACATTTTCAATTAAATGATGTGTCTTTATAATAATGGATGCTAGAGCATCACATCCAACAAACTGAAGAACATCATGTCATTGTATTTTTAAACATCCTTAAATTAAATTTTTCTAAAGCATTTATGATATATCAATAGGGGATTCAAATCTACTTTCATAGAATAAAATGGCCCAGTAACATTCCTGTGTACATTTCATTTATTTATTTTCTAAGTTGTTGCACATTGAAGTCTATATTTATTATATTTCAACATCAAAAATTGCCTTTTTATTTAAAAATTTTATCAAGAAATTTAAATGATTCATTTTCTCAATATAATATCTGTCCAAGCAGATTTTTTTTCTATTAAATTTTTTGTGTATTAATTTTGCATTTGAATGATACATGGTAAAGAAAAACATATTTATGCAAAACTACATTTTTGTTTATATATTTTTTTAATTTGTCTATTTCAATTTTAAAATTGATTTTTTCTCTATGTAATATTTCATTCTGCTGTACTACTGTTATTACAACTCTGTCCAGAAAATATTTAATTAGAAGTCATCCAGAATGGGAATGATGCTTGCTTTATTATTTATGTTCGAGGTGGGCTAACCATTTAACATCTCTTGTGGTTACATTGGCAGTTAATTCTAGAACTGATATGATGTGAAGATGTACAACAACAAATAATGTCAAATGTAAAGTAATTTGTATTGTTTTAAACTAATACATATATTTTGCTAATGTAATAGTAAGGAAAGCAAGTCATACATCATGCTTGTATTTACAAATGTAATATAATGAGCATGCTAATAGCTCTAAACAAGCTTTTTCGTTACAGTGCCATAAGAGAAAGTATTTAAAATTTCTATCTAGAATTGTCCCTATCCCCAAACCGGTTTCGAGCTAATGGCTCTCGTCAGTGAGGCGGTAGGACATTCAGACACTAGATCTAAAATATAGATGTCTGAAAATTTCAGATTTTTTACTTAATAGTTAAGTATTCGATAAATGCTGGGCTTGAGTTTGTATTTTAGATCTAGTGTCTGAATGTCCTAGTACCTCACTGATGAGAACCATTAGCTTGAAACTGGTTTGGGGATAGGGATAATTCTAGATATTTTAAATGCTTATTCTTGAAGCATTTATCGGAAAAACTTCTTTAGATATATTAGCACGCTCATTATATTACTTTACTAATGTTAAATACTTTAAAAACTATTCATTTACAAAAATGCAAAAACTATAATATTGTGGCAATAGCTTTTCCAACTTGCTCATAACATATTTCATGATTAACATTACATTGTTATAATAATACAAAATTTCATGTAAATCATAAGGAATAGGAACTTTTATATACTCTTGCTTATTTATCTAGAGCTATTGAATTTTTTCAACTAAGGTTGTTTGAATTTTACAAAGATTGGTGCAAAATTTAACCATACTAAATTTCTGGTAACTTGTGCAATTTCACTAGTTGATGTTATATTTTATAATGTACTCACCATTAAATGAATTTTCTGTTTGCCTTATCTGCATTCATAATAAATGGTGTTAAATTAAAAAAAAACATTGTTCATTTTTATCTCAAAGATTGAGTATTTTGAATAATATTTGTATCACTGTTTTTGCTTTATGAGTGGTAGAATGCAATTGACAATTCTTTAAGATCACTGAATACACTATAAAATATTGATGGAAAAAATATGAAAATAGTAATCTTGTTTGCAGGATTAAAATTGTGTAGCAGTACCATAATTAAGCATACTAATTGCACAAACACATTCATTTGTTAATAAATAATAATGGAGATAAATCCAAAGTTAAAAGTTATAACGTTAGGAATTACAGCAATCTAATTCTTGAGTTTAATTACAAAATTAAATAACTGGAGTCACTTTCAGTTAAATTGAAAAAAAAAAAAAATTCTACATGGTTTAAAGAATAATTTGATATTAATAATAGCGGGAAAAGATTCAAATAATTATGAGAAAGTCCTCTTTGAAGGCATCCATATGGAAAGATATTAAGTAAGTAATCCAAATCCTAGAATTTTGTTAGGAAATATTATTGAAAGATTAGCCTGGAATCATAATGTATAGATAGAAAAACCTAAAAGAATGATAAATGTTCTAAGCAGATAACAAATCTAAGTAAATTAAACCAAAGAATATAATTGAGAAATGCCAGGGACAGTTAAACATGAATGCTTTTTTATTGTAAAAATAAGGGAGGATCAGGAATAAAAATAGTTTTTCTAACAATACCAATTATGAAAGAAACAAAAGAAAATGTCAAATATGTAAAAATAGCAGTACAAAAATCATAAAAGTGTATTAATAATTTTTATTAGTAATTCATTAGACTAGAGACTATCCACTTAATGAAGAATATTTCTGTAGTATAATTTTCATTACACTAACTAATCTCATGCAAAATAGAGATTGGTTTCTGTCTTCTTTTAACACTTTGTGGAGGGATGTAACCATAAACTTATGCCCAAAGATGTGAAAAAGATGTATGATCCAAGATGCATATTTCACATTGAATCAATACTCAACAAGTGGCCCAAATCACACTTTCTTACACATATCTTTATCATTGTTCAGTATATTGAAACAGAAACCTTCAAATCCCCCCCCGTTTCATCATCAACCTAATGACCTACTTGTCTGAACTAGTTTCAAACCTATTCTAAATGTCAAAATGTTTTATATAAGTCGAGCGGTAAAACTTTGTTATCATGGCCGCCTGAATGGCATCATCCATTTACATATGAAAGTACGCTATAATTAGACAGGATTGATAAAATTATAGTGTAGAAATCCTCATAATTATTCATAAAATATTTTATTAATCTATAAGTCAATTCTAAATTTTATATTTGTATGTGGATGGATAATTTAAACCATGAAATTATGGCATAATGATTTGTACATATAATATTTAAGATTAAATAAAAATAATGTAAAATGTTTTCTTTAAAATATATTTACAGTATTCTGATTTAATGTTTTATTGGGATAATTGAAACTAAAGTATTTTCTTTTAGATCTGCCAAATTTGCTTTTTTTTAACCAAATAATATTGGGAAGGAAAATATGTTAAAAGTTATTTATATCAAGTTAAAATAAAAGTCATTGGTTTATAATTAAAAATGGGAATTTTGTGTAAACAAAAAATCAATTAGTGACCACCTAGTTTACTGATTGAATTTGTTTGCAACAAAAGAATTTATCATTAAATCAGAATACTGTTTCTATCTGCTAGGCCTTAAAAATTTATAACACCTAAAAAAGGAATTTAATTAATGAAATCGGAATCAAAATGATATAATTTATATATTTAATTAAATTTTTTTAAAAGTAAATGAAATATAACACCTCAGAGACATTATCAGTAGTAGAAAATTAGATTCTATGATTTTGTTTAATTAAAAGTCAATTGGTCCTAAGGCAAACGAAATTCCAAAAGGTGTTAAGGCTTGGTAGGTGGAAATGTATAAATAGGCCAGATTTAAAGCGGGAAAAAATTCCATTTTTCTTTGAAGAGCTGTTACTATCCAAACTAAAATTGTTAATTTTGCTATGTCCGGCTAAAAAGGGGCAAGAATTTGCTGCTTTCCCATGATGGAATGTCAGAGTTTGATCCACCCAAGCCAAAGCAACAACCAATGTTGCCTTAACAAGCTTATAGATGCCATTAGACCACTAAAAGAACTCGCTTTCTTTCAAATTCAACTACCCCAGTCCAGCTATAGGAATACCATATTAAATCGTCTCCCAACTAAATAGAGGAAACCATAAGCCGCAAAAAAGAACTCACCTTTATTCCAGTGCGAGTATCTCCAGTCCAGCTATAGGAGGACCATTTTAAATATTAATTAAAATCGCAGAGCTCTGTGTACACTCCAAAATGATCATTATTTCTTTAAAATACAGGTTAGCTAACTATTTTAATGTAAACTCTGTCTAAATTGTCTTTTAATATTTAAAAATTCTATAAATGACATACTTTTACTAATTTCCTTTATTAAGTTAATGTTTTGCTATATAACTTAATCACTGCCATTATATTTAATTTTTTTGGCTTATTTTAATTATTATTAATTATGCCTATGTCTCGAAATGGCGCAATTTAGTTACAAAATATTCTTTTTGAAGATATTATTTAAAATCTTCGTATTGTATTAATTATAGTGTCATTTAGCGCTCTGTTTTGAAACCTTAGCTTATAAATAATGGCGACCCTTTTGTGCTCATTGTTATTTTGTTATTTGTAAATTAATTAATGTAAATATAAAATGTGGCTTATAAATCCAAATTTTCAACCTTTAATTATTATGTTACTAAAGATTAAACTAGCCTGGAGTGTAATCATAAGTATATTTTTCTTATTAAAGTATTCGTAAGTCCCTTAAGTATACTCCCCCCCCCCTTAAAAGTTTATTAATTATAGATAACTAAGAGATTGAACAGGATAAAGTTTGTATATATATATTCCCGTCAGTAGCATATATGTATTTCTCATGCTACAGAAGAGTTGGCTCTTTTGATCAAGCTGATAAACTAGTGTTCATTTAATGTATGGTATTTAATTTATAATATACTTCGACTTGGCAGATGGGAAATTTATTAATATTTTATCATTATGCTGTTTTTTTTATATATATAAGATGGAGCCATGGTAAGTCCAGCCCATCTTTCTCTCTTATGGGTAGTGCAGTAGCTAAGACTGAGCTAAGGGCCCGATTAGCACATAAGTCCCCCACCTCTTATGAACCAAATAAAGATTTTCTTTTAGCAGCATGACGATCGGTCATTGGGTAAAACCGGTGTCAGTCACGAAAACCCTAAAAACTATTCATCCATCCACAGAGCAACTTTATTATTATATTTTACTTGTGCATAGTGTATTAGTAAAATCTTTATAGCCAACTCTGCCTCCATAATATGCAATCTTCGGCGTTGAGCTGAAGCATTCTTGAAAACCCGTTCGATCTAAAGTTATCTGCTAGCGGGCCTTATTAAGAATTAATTCTCACGTGCTATCATTGGTCCATTAGGTATGTGATCTGGGACTTGGAGAGTGGGTTCGAATCCAGGCTGGTCCCTGACTTAAATCTCGGGCTTGACTGGGTTTGAAGTACATTTCCTTGTAGTTCCAGCTCATGTTAGATGGATAAACATGTTTTGACTGGTACAGTATATAGATAGCGAATTACTAAGAGTTTGTGTTGTAACATTAAGTTAAACTAGTAATTGGCTATCTATATACATCTGGGTCTCTTTTTACGCGGATTTATTTAACGCGATTTTGAAGTTACGCGATTTACGTTTCTCCGGAAGTCGAACTCCGATAATGTGCTATTACTTTAAATAATAAATTTCACACACGTCATATTGAGAGTAATAGCACATTATTGGAATTCGACTTTCATCTTAGTAATTTCAATATTTTCAGTGCTTTATAATAGTAAGATTTTATGCAATAATGAAATTAAAATCATAATTTCCACATTTTATGTATACACACATTAAATTTTACAAGATTATAATGTAAATTTGTTCAAACATTGTGCATGTTAATTTTGCATTTTAAATCACATTCTGTTTTTGCTTTTTAAGAAAGAACGTAATCAATTATTAATCATTTAGTGTCCGCAAGTTTATTTTTAAAAGGTGAGTAATAGCAGTGGGCACAATTAGAATTGAAAATTAAAAAATTGAAGACAAAAATAAGAATTTAATTTTTAGTTGTTAGATTAATTACTAATTGCATTGTCAACAGAAAACCATTAACACAACATGAGAGTGACGTTGGAGCTAGTTGTATTTCCTCTTGTGAAGAATCTGATTTTTTACCAGTTTGCAAACGAACCTGTTTAACGGAAAATACCGATAATAATTAAAACGTGTATAAAAAAATGTAAATTACTGTAAATTATGCATAAAAATATATTGTTTTGAATAAAATTAAATATTATAGTTAAAAAAAGTTTGTCTTGTATCAATTTTTTTCAAATATGAAATTTTTTATTAGTCATATTTTATTTCTTTATTTTTTTTTGCACGAATTTTAAAGTAATTTTACGTTGGTGCTTTGCTTTTACGCGATCTTTGAAAAATCACAGTCCGTATTCCCCCTTTTTCAAGGTAAGTTACATCTATTTTTGCGCGATTTCGTTTGCGCGTGTTTTCTGAGGAACCTATTTATCGCATAAAATGAGACCCAGGTGTATACTGAACAATAATAAAGGTTATGTGTAAGAGATTGTGATCTGGGCTAACTGATGAGTGCTGGTTCAGTAAGAAATATGCCTCTTGGGATCATACATCTTTTTCACGTTTTTGGTCATTTGTTTATGACTATATCCCTTCATAAGGTGTTAAAAGTGATAGAAACCAATTCCTATCTTGCATGAAAATGATGTAGTGAAATTTACACTACAGAAATATTATTTATTAAGATAATCTATTATTATTATTATTTGTATATTTGATGCTTGTTCTCTGCTTTAAGTATGTCGAGTAACTAAGCATATCACTTGATCTCTATTAATGGAAATTGCCATTGGTTGTACTCTTGTTTATTTTGATATTTATTTTTAAAGCTGTATGTATCACAAACTACGGAGTTATATATATATCATTAAAATGTTTAGGGTAATTAAGCAAAATCTTTATTATACTTTATATAAATGCTCAAAGTATAAAATCATGTGAAAATAACAAATATTAATAGGCTGTTCCTAATTAGCTTGTTGATTAAGGAAAAGAAATACTAGGCTACATGATTTAGAAACCAGTCACTATAGTCTTGGAAAATGTGAACAGATTGGGCATTATAAATGTTTAAACAACCTTATAATATTAATGACATTAAGAATTCTGAAGTTCTTGGAACTAAATGACTAGAAGAAGAAAATGTAATCACTATATAGATGAAGCAGATGTTTGTCAGATTATTTCCAGCTATGGTGCTGATGTTTTTGATAAATAGATGATGATTGACAAATATGGATAGAATCTTATCCTATAGAATATCATTTACTATAAAGTAGAGTAGAAAAGGTTGCTTTATAATATCATCATGATACCAGAGATTAACTTGACATATTTACAAAAATAGCATCAGAAGAGGAAAATAGCTCTAAAGAAATGAAATTTGAGGATATCTTTATAGAAAAATTGAATCAGACTTGTAACTGAGGAACTAATAAATGTCAAATATCTTACATCTTCAATAAAGAAATAATTGAAATATTAATTAAATACAATGAGCTTGAGACAAATGAAGACAATAGTCCATTTTACAATAACTTTTTTGTGCTGCATAAAAATAGATATAGTAGAAATACATATCAAATTAAGGAAAATTGGTTAAATTTCTAACTAATTAACTATTCAATTCCATTGACTGAAAAATGTTATGCCAATTGAACAATAGGCTGGATCAACATTTTGTATTTGATTTCTGAATGTTTTCTTACATTTACCATTGACAAATATCTAAAGTTTCTTAGCATTGAAAGAATGCTGATAACAGCCATTCATTTAATATGGGTAGTGACTTCTTATATACAAAAATCATTGAAATTTGTAACATGTCTTTGTAATTATCCATCTAAAAGAAATTTAGTTTTATTTAAAGATGCAGAAAAATTTATTTTTTTAGAAATCTATATATTTAGGTTATCAATCTCTGCTTATGATATGTATTTATATATAACATTGAAGCCTTCTTTCTAATCCAAAATGTAAAATAAATTGCTTTATTTTCAGAAATTCTTATGTACAATGTTAAAATGTTTACTTCATTATATCGAAACAAACAAGTATGCCTTTTTTTCACATATTTTTATATCCATTTATATGTAATTGTATGGTTAATTCCTGGCAGATTATGCACAACATTTACATTCATTTGATTAAACTGACATTTTTATTTTATTTTATTTTATTAGCTGAAAATTGATCCAAAAGCTTTTAGCTTGTGTCTACTATTCATTCTATTACTCCTATAAATTATAGAGCATTTTTATATCAATTTATTATATAAACAAAGCAATATATATTAAATTAAATAATAATTTATTATTAATTTCAATGTATAAAAGTGAATTATTGAAAATGTTTCTTTAATTAGTACAAGTAACATTGAAGTTTTTTAAGTTAGTTTGCAAATACATTTAGATTTAAGTGTGTAAATAAAGAAATTCGTTGAATAATATTTCCATGGTATAACTTTTTACTACATCATTCTCACACCAGGTAGTGACTGGTTTCTGTCTGCTTTTTAGCACCTTGTGGAGAAATGTAATCATAAACATATGATCAAAGACATGTGAAAAAGATCTGTGATCCCCAAGATACACATTTTGTGCTGAATCAGCAGTCATCACTTAGGCCAGACCATAATCTCTCACACATCTTTATAATTGTTCAGGATATATATAGATAGATAGATAGTAAATTACTACAATTTAAATGATGTGTCAAACATGCTGCCCTCATAACTTTGACATAAATCACTCAATGTAAGTATATTAATTTTTATTAGACTAGAGATTATCCAATAATGAATAATATTTCTTTAGTGTAATTGTTCACCATACCATTCTCACACAAGATAGTAATTAGTTTCTATTCACATTTAACACCTGGAGATATGTAATCATAAACATATGACCAAAGATATGTGAAAAAGATATATGAATCCCAAGAGGCATATTTGCAAACTAATTTAAAAATTTAGAATTAATTAATGTCAAAATGTTATTTTCAAAGTTATATATTATATTTAAATATGTATTACTGTATATATATTATATCATAATTTTAAGTATAGGTTTCAGTTATATAACAAATAATTTATATTCAGATATTGGAAAAAACAGTCGCAATAAAATTAATAATGTACAATTAATTAATAGATATAATTTTGAGAAATAAATATTCATTTAAAAATAAAATTTCAATATCCTTGTGAGGATTTTGTTGCTGTTGTTAGAAAATTTATTAAACGGTCCCATGTTTATCTTCTGTTAAAATTTCAGAGATGAAAAAAAAAACAAAAAACAATTTAATTATATATGAATAAGATTTTACATAAAAGGTTTTTCTTAATTCTCCCAAATAAAAATATTATTGATATTTTCCATTTCTTATTTTCTTTTTAATTGAATTATTGAATGTTTTAAAATAGTGTACTGTTGTTGTTGTTGTTGTTTTTTTATGCTTACTTTTAAACAAAAGTATTAAAAAAAAAATGATGAAATTGAAATCATTAACAAATCTAAAATATATTAATGATTTTTTATGGCCTTCATTAAAAAAATACTGCGTGTTTGTTATCTTTAAATTATAATAAATAATAAAAAAATCATATACAACAGCTATACAATACAAAAACTATTAAGAGTAAAGCTTTATTAACAATAAAATTACTGCAGTGCTTAGCTTGCTTGTAACAGAAGTGTAGGAATAAAACCTGTTCAAAAGTTAAAAAAATGTGTACTATTTGCATAACGCATTAATTAGTTAGAGCAAGCCACTTTTGGGAACGGAGAACACAGGATTCTTTCCTATTGATGGTGCAGTGACCAAATTACAGCACAGCTGGATTGCAAATTAAAAGAATTGACATTAATACTCTCACAGGCGGCATGTCAATTAAAATTATTGATACTCCATAATAATTAAATATTTATTTAGAACTTTTCTTTTCTCTTCAACATATGAAGTTATACAAATATATTTTACAATAGGTTGATGGCAGTTGAATTATAAGGGTACTGCATCCTGGAGTATTAATTAAAGTCTGGAGAATAGTTCTTGGAGAGGCCAGATTGGCAAGGTAGACAGTAATTGCCAGAGGAAGAAAGACTTCTGTTCTTCAAGGGCTTCAACTAGCTAATAATTTTCCCTTACTGGTGAAGATCATAGCTCCAGTTTTCATTTTAATAACCTAATTGGTTGGAGTCCCAAGGTACGACATGGTAGAACCAATGTTATTACATTTCAACCTGCATTTTTGTTTAATAAATATATAAATTACTTAATTCTAAAGAATAACACTCCTTTATGTTGTTTATCTTATAATCAATAAAATACAATATAAATCTTTATTATATTATAATAACAACTTATAAATACATTAACATAATAATTATATATATAAAAGCTTTTTTCGGTAATTCTAATTTTTTTTTTTACCCTTTTCAATATAATACCTCCTGCTAATACTAACACGTATAATATGTACATAGTGACATCTACTGACATTTCCTATAATTCATTATTTCTATCAATTTATTTATATATTTCCTTTTATATTATTTTCCATTCTTTATCTATTACCCAATCATTCGTTAAATCAATTGACTTTGTAAATATTCATACATGTATTTATATTATCTTTTATATAATTTGTTTCATATATTTTCCTTCTATTTATTTTCTTTATATAATTTAATGGTCTTATGTTTTTAATACAATCTATTTTATATCCAAATTTTAAATAATGAACATATGCAGATCTATCATCCCTCATTTCAATAGCACTATTATGTTCTTTTGCCCTTTGTTTTAATTGTTTAGATGTTTGTCCATAATAAACCATTTTACATACTCTGCAAGTAATTTTATATACTGTTCCTTTTATATATTTCACATCATCTTTAATTTTATAATTTCCTATTAATATATCTAAATTTTTACTATTAGATCATCCTATTTTTATATTTTTATCAATATAATTTTTATTTTTATTTTTAGTTAATATATCATAAATTTTAGGTATATATGCAATTTTTATCCATTTTATATTATTTAATATTTTATTCCCTCTAATATTATTTTTATTATCATATAATATATGCCTAATATTTCTAGGATTATATCCATAGCTAGAATATAATTTAATAAATTGTTCTTTTTGTACTTCAGCAGTTTTTTTATCTGTATTATATCTATCATTTTTAATTTTAAAATTCTTAATTACTGCCATCTTTTTCATCCATGCATTTCCTATTACTAAAATATCATCTACATATCTAAAATATACTTTTATTTCTTTATTTATTATTCTATTCTTGCCAATATGTAATTCCATTTCATTTATAAATATAGATGCCATTAACCCAATTGTTGCACAACCCATAATCCATCCCTTATTTATATCCCAATATTCATCTTTATATTTAAAATATAACTATTATTTATTAAATGTAACCCCTGTTCCATAATGTCAATTATTTTCATATCCTGTATTGTACCAGTCAAAAAACCCACCAAAAGAACTGCAAGTCGGATCCAAACTCAGGCGATTCAAACTGAATTCAAACCCAACTCAATAGCTCAGATTAGTAGAAATCTACATCGACAGCACAGTGCTATGCGCCAAGAAACTAGCTCAACGGTTGGTGAGGATCAGAGACCCCTGAACTGACATTAATATCTGATAATAAATGACTAAAATAATTTTAAATCGAATCATATGTATATGTTCGGGTTGCCAACACAGACAGCGAGTATTAACATTAAAATAATTATGAAAGAATTAAGCACTAAGAAACCAAGTGTGTTTAGAAAATATTTAATAATAATAATTTGTTTTGGTTGAATTTTAAATAATGATTATATTAATTAATTCTAGTCCTTAAACAAAGTTTATAATTATAATACAAGTGGCGGTCCTTATTATATGCCAATGAATATTACGCAATATTTGAAAGTCTAAGTCTCTGCCCCCAACAAGAAAATAAAGGCAGATAAAGGTATTCATTAGTAAGGGAAATTATTACTCTAATTTTTTACGAAAGAATGTGATATTTATTTTCACATTCGCAAATCCATTCATGAAGAGCAAGATACGTATTTTAGGGCATATTTAATCTTTATTGGAAAACTTATTTAATTAAATATAACATAATTTGTTCGACTTTAATTGAAATCACTTCGTCATGAATTATGAGCATCAGAGTGGGCTTTACTGGAACAGAGAGGTAACGGTGCTGACGAATTATGAGCTATAAAATGAAATTGAAAGATAATAGCTAGTCGATAATCGAAGTCCTATGGTGGCTTGCGTCTGACAAGTCTTATGCCCTTTGACTAATATGAACAGGAGAGGAAGTGCTTTCTTCCTCGATAATTTAAAATAACAGAAA
Source organism: Epiperipatus broadwayi (assembly GCA_028023455.1). Lineage (NCBI taxonomy): Eukaryota > Metazoa > Onychophora > Udeonychophora > Euonychophora > Peripatidae > Epiperipatus > Epiperipatus broadwayi. The sequence goes on along the minus strand of JAQFVV010014902.1, from coordinate 1,884 downwards.
TATGATCACCGACCAGCCTAACGGAGCGGAAGATTGCCCTACGTCAGCAACGTTTGAAGATGATGACTTGATAGTCATCGTTTGAATACTAAAACCCATATAGAATGCTCTACGTGATGACTTGATCACTTAATTAAAGTCAAACGAGCTTTTAACGAAAACTATTTTAAAGTATTTGTAAATCATATTAATTATGCCCCAATCATCGTGCCCTTCCTGAATCTTAAATAACAAAGTTGAATTAGAATATATTTGATCCTTTATCGGCCCTTTTGCAATAAAAACATTTTAAGATTAGATATGAATAAATACATATTGGTGAATACAAAAAATAGCTGGGGCATAGATTAAAAACGGAGCTAATAATTTATTATTAGCCAATTATAAAAATAACACACACATTTAATAATCTCTTTCAACTCGATAATTGATAGAACGGTAAATCTAGTTCTAATGGGCGAGAATTACTATTAGAATTAATATATTATTATTTGCACAAGGCAACGGAAACAAAGGAGATCATCGAGTCGAAAGATTATTGGCATATAATTAAAAATAAATGACATTAATAAATCACACGATAAATATATATATATATAATATAGTAAATGAACCGCCAAGTAAGAAAAGAGAAAGTTTAAAGACTAGAGGTTGAGAGAACTATGATATAAATTTACAGTAGCATGAATAAAAAGTTTTATAAAGATTGTTACATTAAAGAATAAAAGAGCTCTAAAAGGGAGTGTAAAGTAAAGTTCGAAACTGGCCAGAAAGTTTAGGTTCATTATGGAAACATATTACCCATTTCTTCCGGGGCTGGTTCTTAGTTTACACGTCCGGGTTGGTAAAAAAACGTAGGCATGCATTTAGTCGATTACTGAACAGCATTTTAGTGGCTTTTCATAATTTTAGCAGCATGATTGGTCCGGAAAAGATTCAGCAGCTCCATTGAAGATTTTTAGGGGACTTCAGGAACCAATAGCCAGATTCCTGACGTTTAGCCCCTTACCATGATCGAAACACTATTTAAAACACATGGAGTTTACTGCACTTCTCTACAACAAAGATGGCTTTTTCTTCTTCTCCAAACTTTTCAGAGCTATATATATCTGTCCTCTGATGCCTTCAGGCTAGCGCTTCTTTCATTATCAATGTTTTAGATTTACTGGTTGTTTTTAGATACATTCCTTCGATAAGGCTTTCAAACTCATTAACTTGAATTCATTTTCTAATTAGAAAATGAATTCTTAAAATCAGAAAATGATTTTAATTAGGAAATCCTTATCTTTTTTCTAATTAATAAAACTTTAACTGTTGGTTTTGGAAAGGGCAAATCTGAAAGCTTATCGAAAGAATGTAGCTTTTAATCAATAAAACTTTAACAAATTATTTAAAAATAAAATCAAACAATCCCGATGCAATGAAACTTTTAAACAATTATATATATTTAAATATTTACAAATATATATGCACAATCCACGCAGTTATAATATATAAATTCATGAATAATTCTATCATGAATTTATTAATAGAATTGGTCAATTTAAATCTGAAACTAATTAATTTTAATACGCATTTATGAAATAAGTTATTCTTTATGGAAATTAGCATGGATTGAACGTATAAATCCCCATTGCATCGGAAATTTAAGGTTAGTACTAGGGTTTGAAGTGGGCTTATGGCTAGATGTCATGAAGCTAGGATCGAACTCAGATCCGACTGCTTCATTTCTTTTCACTTCAAAAAAAAAAACAATGAAAAAAAATCTCTTTACTTATGTGTGATACATTCGCATAAGTGTACTCGACTAATTGGTAGACTCTGGAAGAACAGCATTAGCGTGAATATCATCTGTACAAACTACAAAAATTATACATGTCTCAT
>JAQFVV010014901.1:0-24414 GCA_028023455.1 Epiperipatus broadwayi | reverse complement strand
TTTGCAGTGTGTGCAAACATCATACAAACTTGGGAAAAAATCTTACAAATATTTGTTATTTGGTGTAGTTCAAAAAAAAAAAACATATATATATATATATATATGTTTGCGTATTATACAGGATGTGGGAATATCTTATAGCCCCACATGCAGTTGCCAAAAACCGGAATAAATATATGTGTGATGGTGAAAAACACACATTGATCCAACAAACCCTTGAATACAGATCCATTATTACCTCAAATCTGACCATGTACAAGATATATAAATCAGGTACATTGAGAATTCTGCCATATTTACCTATATCCCCAGGTCAAAGATCTAATCAATAGCCTTCCTTGACGATATGATCAAATTTGATTTTATTACATTTAAATGAGAACTTGGGTGATTGGTTGATAGGTATATTTAAAAATCGAATTTTTATTTCATATAAAAGTAAAATAAATGATTTGAGAACACTGATTTGTTTTAGTTATATATATTTGGAAACCATTGGAAATTCCTACATTAGATGCATTTTACATTAGTTTAAACTCTGAAGCCAAAAACAAACAAAAATACAATTTTTAAATTAACTTCATAATTATATGAGATCTATTGACAACTTTATTTTTATTAGTGCTCAGCACTGATGTTATTGACTTTGTGCAATTTATTTTGTGAAGTTTATACACTCTTTCATTGTGTTTACATTTTTCTTCTTTTTTTTAAAAAAATAGCAAATTATTTCATAATTAAATTACCACTAAACTTCGAAATTCCCCATACACATTTATTACAAGCTTATAATATAGCGATAGGTTTAAACATCTGCCTATTTTACATATATAAGAATGACATAAAAAAAACATTTATATTGGAAAAGTCTGTATTAATTACATAGGCGATTGTAGTAAGATTAATTTGACATCTTAATTATTAACATATATATATATATATATATATATATATATATATATATATATATATATATATATATATATATATATATATAAAGATCTTTATTTATCTTTATAATATTAATAATTTGATTTTCGACAACTAATGTTTTATGACAAATTAGTAGACCTTGCTGTCATAGCCTATGAAAATGAAAGCAATTAAAAACTCTAAGCAATTATAAATAAAAACATCCATCAGTTAATTATCGAAGCAAACAAGTTACTTTAGTTGGACTTAAAACTAAAATCATACCTATATTGAAATATACCATGAATTCAGCCAAAACCAAAAACGATTTTAACTAATTACGCAAATGAACAAAAAGAGTCGAGCATCTAGGTCGAAGATCCTTTCTGTAAAAATCATTTTTCTATAGCTTATGTATTAGATAGGGGCAAAATAAAAGCAAAATAATGTCAGGTTAATAAATATATGAATGCAAAATGGAGAGAAGAAATGTAAGAAAGAAAATACGAGCCGGATTGACGGACGACTCGTATGTCTCATTTCAATGAGGAATAAAAGGAAAGATTGATATGTCCACATGTCATGTCCATGTATCGAATAGGAGATAGGAATTACAGAGAGTCCTCATATTCGCCTCTACAAATTCTGTAGACAACCCAACTATATCTCAAACACGCTGTCCATTTCAGATACACATGTGAAGAATGGAAGCTAACTCAGCAAATCACAAAAATCATGACTATTTCAGGGTCTGTTCATAAGGATTCCAAGCATTCTTTATTAACTTTAGATTTTATAATTATTAAATAGGGACGAATTATAATCAAAAAGCCATTAAAATGATCTAATATTGCTTAGAAAAAAACCCTGCGTAAACAACTACTTTAGGTAAATATTTAACATACAAAAAAAAACATGCTTATAGAAATAAGGAATTTAATTCTCAAGAAAAAACCCCCCTTCCCTCTTTCCTAACTTCTTAAAAAAATGTATGATAATTAACTGACACTATCCAGCAGTGCTGTTACTTAGGTCAACAAAGCCACTATGCATCCTTTATTTATTTTGAATTACAGAAATATAAAATTATAGAATCCCAGTCTGGAAAACTATAATAAAACTCTTTACAGAAATTATGGCATGTTTATTTGAAATATATATATATATATATATATATATATATATATATATATATATATATATATATATATATATATATATATATATATATATATATATATATATATATATATATATATATATATATATATATATATATATATATATTTGACTAATAATCCACTTTTAACTTGAAATAAATAGATCAAAATTATTTTATTTTAAAATTAAATTGTTATTTCCCGAACTCCCCCTCTAATAAAACATAGTTTGCTCTCTGAATAAATTACTCTGAGCACCCTGTGAGTGAAGCATGTCGAAAATACAAAAAATAATTCAAAGCATGGAAGTCAATCTCATGCTAAAGTTAATATGAAACAAATAAATTCATATTCAATTAAAAATATTAGAAAATTATTGTGAGTTTGAGTTATCAAAAGGAAAAACTTTATAAATAATTTAAAAGAACAGGTTAAAAGAGACAGTTAAAAAAAAGATTCTTAATAAAAATTAACTTTTTAACATTTTAAAGCTTTTACAAAATTATATTTACATTCTAATAATACTTTGGTCAAATCTGGATGACTACCTTGGTACTCCCTGCAGTGAATTCTTCGGGCGAACATTGATGGCTTATGGCAGTTGATGGCATGTTCTGGCAGCAGCATAATGGAAGATTTCAGGTCTCAGGAGGGAAAGGGCAGTGATTCCCTGTTTTACACCTCGATCATCATAGCGTGCTTTCTACAACTCTGTCTGTTCTCTGGTCACTCTCTGTCTAAAAAGGCCACTCTCTATCTATTACTTACTGCTGCCTCAGGTGATCTTTTAGAAAACAATAGCAATTGTTTTTATTCTAATTTTAGAAAGTTTGTACCTCGATAAGGATTAATATATTTCAGTCTAATTTTATATTAGTTTTTAATTTAGATAACAATGTAGAATCTCTACTAATTAATGAATAGAGATTCCACAGTGAATGGATTTTGGTAATTTATCAATGCTTTTAATTTAAACATTTATTTTAAACTTCTTATCAAGGTACAAATCTTTTCAAAAAGGCCATCTTGGATTCTTGAACTAAAAATAAAGTATTTTAAACATATACAGTATATCTAAAATATATAAAAAAAAATTCAAAGTTAATTATTTGATTTTTTTTGTTTTAATAATAAAATAGAATAAGTGTTAGTGCAATTATGATCCAAAATAAATTATAGGATTTATTCAGGATAGTTAAAAATGTTTAAAAAATGTTTTTTTAGAATAATAAAAAAAAGAAAATGTTAGTAAATAAATAATTAGGTGGGTCAGACCATGAAACGGCAAATCTGAATCAGATTTACCATTTCAATATATATATATATATATATATCAAAACTACCAGAAAGAAATTTGCTCTTAACTGAAGGGAGACCCATTGATTTCTCTTGAAGGCCTTAAAAGAACTGAGTAGGGCATATTCCTAATGTTCACTCCATACATTCTTATCGTTGCAGCTGTTATTACTATGTGATTATTCATATAGTATACGGACATGGATGGGCTGTTCACCAACATGCATTTGTCAGTGTGGTAAGTTTAGTGGCTTTTTACCTCTGAGTTTAAGAATATTTTTTTCCAATAAACAAAAATATGACAGACAAAAATAAATTATGGCCCTTATTCTTAGGATGCTCTAAATTCCCCAAACAAGGCAGCAGAAGGTTTACAAAGGTAAAGGGTGCTAAAAATCCCCTGATTGCAGACTCAGGTTGCCCTTTGATGATGACTTTTTTATTTAGGTACTTACAACTTCAGATCACTTTCAAGTGAAAGGAAATTGCAAGACTTAGAAGAAGAACTGTCTTATATTAAATGTGTCATTATTGGACTTTGTGAGGGTTAGATGAAAGGTGAAGAAACAATTGATTTAAAAGTGAACATATACTCTACTATAAATGCACAAATATTGGAAATACAAGTGGAGTATAATTCATTATAAATAAAAAATGGAAGAATAACATTGAGGAGATTGTTGGTGTATTGGACAGAGTGGCATGATTAGTTTTACAACTTAATAGCTGATTCCAAATACAGATAATTGAAGTTTATGCCCCAACAAGATGTCATAGTGATAAAGTAGTAGAAGATTTTTAAATGGTTGTACAAAAGGCTTTTGTTCAAAGTAAACAACATTTTAAAATTGTTATAGGAGACATTAATGCTAGAATTGGTAAACATATGAAAGATGAAAATGCTTTAGGTATTTTTGGTTATGGTAATAGAAATGAGAGCGGACTTAGACTTGGAAAGTTTGCAGAAAAAAAAAAAAAACAAAACTTTATATTATATATATTTTTTTTTTGAGAAAATTTTAAAAAAAAAAATGGACATGGAAGCATCCAAATGAAGGTTCATCAAAATTGGATTATATTTTGACTAACAAAAAAAAAAAAATTCAAGATTGTAATGTTCTTAATAAATTTAACCCAGGAAGTGATCATTGATTAGTATGATGTAAGATACATGTTAATGCAAAAGTAGAGAGACAAAAACTAATAAGAAAAACAATATTTACAGTTGATATTTCTAATCTTCAGAAACATTCTAATGAATTTACATTAGAACTTATAAATTGGTTTCAAGTAATAGTAGATTTTCAATGTGATTCAGATTTGAATGGCATTAACAGGAAAATAACTGATACACTTTTAAAAACTGCAACAAAAATCGCTGGTAGAAAAAAGCAGCAATTGATTAATAAAATTCCTATTGAGACTAGAGAATTTATTAAGGAAAGAAGGAATATGAGAATATACAACAATAATGCATTAAAAAGATTGAATATCTTGAATTTTGTAAAATGTTGCTGAAAAGAATTGGGATTGATATAAGGAAGTACAATTGTGAACTAGCAAGGAAAACCATAGAAGAGAATAAATGTCTAAAGAGTATAAAACAACATTTGGTTTTGGTTGGAAATTTTTATCTGCAATAAGAAAAAAGAATGACATTATTACTAAAAAGAGAGAGTTGTCATCATGAAATGTGTAGAAGTCTTCTCTCAATAATTATATAATAATGAACAAATGTCTCCTATACATATTATCTCTTCCAAATTGTGCAGAATTTTGAATGAGGAAGTGAAACATGCCATGAATTTTATGAAAAAAAGGAAGGCTCCAGGTAAAGGTGGAATTATAATTGATATATTGAAAGAAGCAGGAGAAGAAGTATATTTTTTTAGCAAAGTTATGTACCAAATGTCTAAATGACAAAGATGTACCAGATGATTGGAACAATGCAATATTAATATTAGTATTTAAAATAGATGATAAAGAAGATATGAGAAATTACAGACCTATCAGTTTTTTATCAGTTTTATACAAAATTTTTACTAAGATAATTACAACTCGTCTACAGAAAACACTGGATTTCCACCAACCAAGAAAACAATCTGGATTTTAAATTGGTTTTAGTACAGTAGATCATATCCAGGTATTGATAGAAGTTATAGAAAGGACAAATGAATATGAGTTGCCATTATGCTTAGGATTTATAGATTATGAAAAGGCATTTGACTCTATAAACAGTTCTTCAGTGATTAAAGCATTGGATCATAAGGTGTTGATCCAAGATATTATCATATTTTAAAGAATATTTATAAAAATGCAAGAGCAAGAATTATATTACATAATGATAGTAAGAAAATAAACGTTGAAAAGAGTGTAAGAGAGGGTGACTCCATATCTCCAAAACTTTTTACAGCAGTGCTGCAAGAAGTATTTTGTGGATTAAAATGGGAAGTTAAAGAAGTGAAAGTAAATGGAGATTATTTAAGTCATTTAGATTTTGCCGATGATGTAGTTGTTTTTGCAAATCATGCTTTAGAATTATAGGAAATGTTGCAGAAGTTATCAGATGAAAGAAGGAAATTAGGACTAAATATAAATGTTAAAAAGACTAAAATAATCCTTAATCGAGTTTCTCAAAATATAAAAATAAAAATTGATTATGATGAGTTAGAAGAAGTTAACAGTTGCAAATACCTTGGTCAGATTATTAATACAGATGGAAACATGTATGGATGAAATTAATCATAGAATTAAACTTGGTTGGACTGCTTTTGGAAGAAATAACTTCATACTAAACGGAAATATGCATATGTGTTTAAAAAAAGAAAGATTTATAATAAATGTGTTTTGCCAGTTCTTACTTATGGATCTGAGACTTGGACACTTAATAAGAAAGCAATACAAAGAATCCAGACCACTCAAAAAGTATGGAGAGATGGACGTTGGAAGTAACATGAAGAGATTGAAAACACAATGTAAGGGTAAAAGAACAAACAGATGTTTCTGATCTCATAGAAAAATTTAAAAGACTGAAGTGGAGTTAACTAGACATATTCCTAGATTTGGGCTGGACATATTCCTGGAGTTGGGGTGGACATATTCCTAAACGAGATGATAATAGAGGGACAATTAAAATTTTGATACTGGATTCCAAGAGATTGTAAAAGACCCAGAATGAGTCCACATGTGAGATGGGTAGATGAAATAAGAAAGTATGCTTGAGGAGCCCAATTTGTAAGGAAAAAAATAGAAGAAAGATTACAATTATGTGTCATATCTTTGAATGTCAAATCTATACTGATATAAAATTAGAACATGATAATGTTAACTATTATTACTGACCCTATTCTTTGAAGAAGCTAAATCTGAGATAGGACTACATCAAGAAGAGTTAATTAATTGATTTATTCTAATAAAATACTAACACAGTGAATACTAAAATCTTTAACAGAATATCAATACTATATGGACTGTTTGCTTTTATATGCTCTATGAATTATATGTTAAATGTGTAATAGTAATCACTGTATAATATCAAATATATAATAATGCAAATAGACTAGCTTAAATTAATGAGGGTCTACAATTTATTCAAATTAAGTAAATCAAATATATAATGGAATAAAGTGCATGAAGTTTGCACAAGCTTTATTAATAAAATAATCTAAAATGTTTATCAGAACAAACATTTAAAATTTGTAAATAGTATTTATATTGGTATTCATTCATAAACAACTCTTTTATTACTATGTGATAAATGTATACCTTATTCAAAAATGACTAAAGTTAATGAATTTAATGATGATATAAAATTTTATTACAGCAATTTTTGAACTTGTTCTCTATATTTTTTTGATTTCATAACTACAATAGATTCACGTTTAATTTTTCCGGAATTAATTTATAATAATAAATTGTATATTATTTTCTTAATTAGAGATTGTGTTTATGCTTATAATAAAAATCTAAATTATTATTACTATATCATATATCTGTTAATTTGAATAAGATGTTTAACTTGAATTAAATAAACAATAACGTTATTTCATCATCATATGCATCAACCATTATTATTCCACTGCAAGATAAAGGTCTCTCCAAGTTCAAGGCATCTTCTCTGATCTTTATCTTCTCTTTCCCACATTACTTCTGCACACTTTATTATTTCATTCATTAACCTCACATGTGGTCACCTTCTGGGTCTGTTCAAATCTTTTGAAATAACATATTTTTTTTTAATAATGTAAATTAAGGAATCTTAAAATACTATATTGTTATAAACTATCAAAATGTAACGAGACATTGCACATTATTTTTCAATGCAGAATAAATATTCATTTATCTATTATCTCCAAAAGATAATATATAAAAAAATTATAACATAAAATTTTAACTTTTTATAGATGTCTACTGTGCATTTATCAAGAAAACAATACAAATTATTAAATAAAATCTATTATGATTATTTACATATACATTTACAATTATTAAATTTTCTTTTAGTTAGTCATATGTTTTTACATTAATATATTTATACTCCCACATATATATGTTAGATGACTTTTTTGAAACCTGAGTAATATTAAATCAAGCTAGTTATAAATAATAATTGTATATGTATCATACAAACAAACTGTATTGATAGTGTTTAATGCATTAAAAAAGTTTTCTGTCCTTTATTTTTAAATTAAGTTCCTAACTCCATAAAAAATCCAATATATTAAAATAGAATAATTCCCAAAAGCATTTGTTTCTTTGACAGCATCCAAACTTTATTAAATAAACTGATTATTAATAATTTATATCAAGTTTTACATTGGAGTTAGCATTAATTAATATGTATTGTTTCTTTGAAAATTATAATTATCACATTAGAAGTTATTATTATTTTATCCTAGTCAATTGTTGCTTTCTTGGCACATACACATAAATTCAATGCATATACATGTTAAATCTTATAGTTAAATTTCATTAGCATCTTCTAAACATTTGTTTTCATCAGATAAATACTTATTAACTCATAATAATCTAAGAAAATCCCAACATTATTTTTTACTTTACAAAGTACAAACCATTATTCCATTTTATATTTATATTGGACTATTTCCATTAGTTGGTAAGAGTGTTACCTTAAAATTCAATAATCAAGAATCTAAGGATCCAGGTTTGAATCCCATGCTAGTACTGTCACTGGTCAGGCCAGCAACACCTGAATAAAAACGGGAGAATAATACCTGTTGAACCATTGTTCATATACTAACCTGTTTGCAGTGACATTACTAACAGTTGGTGCATATACCAACTTGTTGATGTGATATTATTAACAATTTGTCCACATACTAACCTGTTTGTTGTGATATTACTAACAGTTGAATGTATTTGGAATATTTAAATAAAATTAAACTTTTCTAAAAACATTCAACACACATATTAGATGATGGAAATCATCCAATATAAAAATACAACTAGAACATCATCATCACAAACCTTCAAGGGAACACTAATTAATCTATGTGTTTTAAAAATATTCACTATTCTTAGTAAATAATTAATTAGGGAAAATTTGATAAATGAACATATATATTTATAGACATGGTTAACAATTTATCAGCGTTTAAAAAAATACAATATGTTCCTAAAAATAAATTAATTTTTGTAGTTGTTACTTTATTTTCCCCTTAAGTATAACAACTGTCCTAAAATGATATACATTTTTTAGTTTATTCTTTTGTTATGTTGCATTATTTAAAACATTTTAAAAATATATACATATTATTTATTTTTTAAAAAGATATATTCTACAAAAGGTAGTGCATATTGAATTCATCAATATATTTGTCTAAACAGGAACTTCTCAAGATAATACAGAGAGTTATATATTATTACTATATATCATGACTAAATAAAATAACAAATGAAGAACTCAATATTTATTCCTATTATTTTATTGAGTTATTACTGCTCTTAAGCAGATCATTTGAACAATTCTGCATTCTAAATTAAATGTCTTGTTTTAAATTTATAAGACCAATGTCTGTCAAAATTCCTTTATATATATATATATATATATATATATATATATATATATATATATATATATATATATATATATATATATATATATATATATATATATATATATATATATATAAAAAGGAATATTTATATAAACACTTGAGAGTCAGTGTTTAGATCTAGTTTCTATACTCTATCCCTCACTGATGAGAGCAAACCAGCTTGAAATCAGCTGATCTGTGTGTGAGCAAATGAAAGAGGTAGTTAATTCTGACTCTTTTTTCGTTTATGTAAACAAATTTTACATTTTTTTGGTGGTTTTGGTAAAATGCCATCTGTTGAACATAAATAACAAGTGATAGCTAGTTGCGTGAGTCACTTGTTTTTGTTTTTCATAAATGTACCTTTAAAGTTTTCTTGCAATGATATATATTGCAGAGACTTTGATTATGTGGTGATACTGAACTGAGATCAGACCCATATAAATATCTGGCTTGCTAGGCTGAGTTTGAAGACTTTACCGGTCTGAAAAATTCACGCTTGCAAAACTGATAGAAACGTTTTGCATAAACACTTGAGAGTCAGTGTTTAGATCTAGTTTCTATACTCTATCCCTCACTGATGAGAGCAAACGAAGTTGAAATCAGCTGATCTGTGGGTGAGCAAATGAAAGAGGTAGTTAATTCTGACTCTTTTTTTGTTTATGTAAACAAATTTTACACTTGTTCGGTGGTTTTGATAAAACGCCATCTGTTGAACATAAATAACAAGTGATAGCTAGTTGCGTGAGTAACTTGTTTTTGTTTTTCATAAATGTACCTTTAAAGTTTTCTTGCAATGATATATATTGCAGAGACTTTGATTATGTGGTGATACTGAACTGAGATCAGACACATATAAATATCTGGCTTGCTAGGCTGAGTTTGAAGACTTTACCGGTCTGAAAAATTCATGCTTGCAAACTTATAGAAACGTTTTGCATAAACACTTGAGAGTAAGTGTTTAGATCTAGTTTCTATACTCTATCCCTCACTGATGAAAGCAAACCAGCTTGAAATCAGCTGATCTGTGGGTGAGAAAATGAAAGAGGTATTTAATTCTGACTCTTTTTTCGTTTATGTAAACAAATTTTACACTTGTTCGGTGGTTTTGGTAAAACACCATCTGTTGAACATATATATATATATATACTACTTTATTTTCAAAAATAATTATTCTAATAATAGAATTTTACTAACGAATAATACCTTCGAAAATAATTACACTTTTAAAATTTGCACATGTATGAAAATGTATACATCCTTATAAAAATGTAATTGGTCATTTACCTATCTAAATCTATTGTTTTCAAAATATATTAATATACATAACACTATTCCTGCTTAAATTTATAATAACTTTTAAAACAGAATGTTATGTTTTCAATGTATTATTTTTAACTATGAAAAATAAAATAAAATGAAACTAGAATAATTTTGTATTTTGGTGTATTTATATTAATTTTAAATTTAAGATAAAATATGACTAGACAACTTTAAACAAACAATAATCTATAATCCATGACAATAAAATTTTATTTGTTTATGTATATATATATATATATATATATATATATATATATATATATATATATATATATATATATATATATATATATATATATATATATATATATATTGCTTATTTTATGTCTAAATGATGATCATATATTACCTCCCATTATAATAAAAAGTTTATATCAAAACATAACATCATCATCATCATCAACCATTATCAATCCACTGCATGATGAAGGTCTCTCCAAGTTCAATCCCTCTTTTCCTATCTTTAGCTTCTCTTCTCCACATCACCCCTGCACACTTTCTTATTTCATCCACCCATCTAACATGTGGTCTCTTTCTGGGTCTTTTACAATCTCTTGGAATCCAGTTTAAAATTTCAATTGTCCATCTGTTATCATCTCTTCTAACATAACATACAAAGATTAATTTACTCATGACTTTTAATTTTAAACATAACTTTCTATTCTTTTATTATATCTAATACGTTACAAATATAATATATTATTATGTCAAGCATTGTTAGCCAGATGTCAGCACAGCCGCCGTGAAATCAGGTAGTTGGTTGCAGATGGTTGTTGAAAGTTGCAGGTTCATATCCCAGCTGATGCTATGACATATGGAACAAATATATATGTAATCTATTATTTCCACAATAAGAACATCTAATATGTTTCTATGCCAATATAAACTAAGATTAACATGATCTAAAAAGTTAGTTTGTCTCAAACTTCCACTTCCAATAATGCTTAAATAATTTCTCAGGAAACTTTATTTCAAGCATTAAAATATAAAATATTGAAAAACTGAAATTTTATCCAAGAATTTTAGTTCTTAAATCTGTTATTTTACATTTCTCCTTAAGTGTACTAATCATTAATACAATAAAAAATATATATTATAATATTTATGATGTTGATAATAATTATAATATTAAATATGTCTTATTGAAGTAATAACTCATAACAATTATTTATGGCAAAATATACTTTTGTTTAATATTTTATCTTTCAAATATTTATAAAAAGTCATTCAAAAATTTTAGCTGAAATTTTTTAAAAGGTCAAAAACAATACAAAATAGTAAATATCCTTTATCAAATGGTAAGTCTATTTTTTTTTTCATTTTATTCCTGATAAACTAGGATTTTATAATTACTACTTCAAAACTTTTAATAATTCTTACTCTGAAAATAAAGAATTTACTATACACGTTTTAGCACTGGTGGCCTTGTAGTTAGAATACAATAATTAATAATCCTCATTATCAACCATTATCAATCCACTGCAGGATGAAGGTCTCTCCATATTCAATCCATTTTGACTGATTTCTAGCTTCTCCTCTCTGCATCACCCCTGCACATTTTCTTATTTCATCCATCCATCCATCTCACATGTGATCTTTTTCTGGGACTTTTACAACCACTTTTACAATAATTAATACAGTAATCAAAATTGTAAAAATATCAACAATAATTGAAATAAAAATACTTCCAAATAACTAAGTAGCCTTTATCAACTATATTCAAATTCTTTTAAAAAAATCGTTATAAATTTATACAAAAACAATTAAGTCATAAATTAATTTTTCCACAGTTTTTAATTTTTATATCAGCAGGTTGTCTATTTATTAAATGCTTTCTATATTTTCTTAATATACTTTCCCCAATTCCACTTTTATTATTATTTCTATCAAAACCATAATTACTTATAACATTATGATAAAAAAATACTGAATAAAAATGAGCTGCAGTCTGCTTGAACAACTTCTCGAAATAATTTTACTCCACATAAGCTTCAAAATTTGAACATGTTTTTTAATGGATATTTAAGCCACAAATATCCAATGCCTATTACAAATAAATGCCAGAGAAATCAGCCTGGTAGATAATTAGTAATATTTCTTAGCTTCAGAGCTCTATAAATTTATTTTAAAAACTTACAATATTTTAATATTTTTTCCTGTAACTGTAGTCAATTAAAATCTGTGACATTCCTATTTTATTTTCTAGTTATTTTATTTCATTTCTAAGTTCATATGATATTCCATAATATTAAAGCCGATAATAATTATTTTAGTATTATAGTTTCCAAATTCTGTTTTTTATATTTTGTAGGTACTTTTATTTTTTTAAAATAGCTATGAGCTTCTTATTGTCTCTATTTAATTACATAATATCTATTAGGCCATATTTAAGATTTGTGAATTATTATTATACCTGATAGTTAGATAATGTGCAGCATATTTGCAAATAGCCCTTTATTTTTTAAATATTGATGACATTTACTACATTTTTGAAAAGTACTCAGTCAAGTTAGACACCAATTTCTGTTTTTGTATTTTATAGCTATTTTTATTATCTGTATTTAATTACTTAATAAGTATTAATGTGTTATTAAAGTTTGTTAATTATTATACTCCTACTCCTTATAGTGTTGAAAGTCAGAGGATTTCTTGTAACTGTAAAGCATTACCTCCATTAATGTGGCTTCTGTTAATTTTTTTTTTTTGAGATTTATTATGTTTTTGTTTAATTCCATAGGTTTTTATTATATTTTTTTCTTTTATTTCATAGGCTTTTGAAATCAGCAATCATGATTTTTTTTGTGTGTTTTATGTAATTTGCATTTTACTTATTTTTGATCTAATTCTTCATGTGGTAGAAAGAGGTTGTGTTTTTTTTTTTTTTTTTTTTGTATTAGACCAATTTCTGTTTTTTTTTTTTTTTTGTACTTTGAATTTTTTCCATGTGTATGTGGTCGTGTCAATCTGTTGTATAATATGGAAGGAATAGCTGTGGGCTGTTTAAATGTTTCATTATAAAATCATTTATAATTACATTAATATAGACAAGATACATAAAATAAAATCTAAATGATTACCTATTTTTAACTGTTAAAAGCAGACATCTAAAATATAAAGAACTACAAATTAATAACATATTCAAACTAAACATTAGCCAAAATTTGACTTTAACTTTTAACTAAATTAACTGCTTCAGAATCATAAATTTTTAACAATAAGGATTATATAATTCTTCTTTTAAATTAATTACATTCAAAGAAGACAATCTTAACTTAATCGAAATTAATAATGTAGCCCATATCTTTTATACATGGTATATATCTTTTTGTAAAAAAAAAAAAAAATCAAGTATTTTTTTTTATAAATACTTAAAAAAAAAGTGATCTGTCAACTTTATAAGAGTAAATATGTGAAAACCATATATATATATATATATATATATATATATATATATATATATATATATATATATATATATATATATATATATATTTAGCATTCATGTACACACACAGGTTGAACATTTGTTTTCACACGCTTTGCTTTCAACTATTTCTCATAATAATTTTAATAATACAAAAATAATAAATATATCTTAAATAATTAGTTTTTTTTAATTTTATTACATTGAAAATCTTATATCTCCTTCATTTTTTTTAAAATACACATAAACAAACATATATTATTTGCTAAAGTATAAAACTAAATAATTCCCTATAGTATTGCAATCCTCTTTTATCTTCACATTTAAAATACACTTTCACTTAAACTTGAATAAACGATTTTTATATTAACAACTTTCTAAAAATAAACAGTTTAATGCGAAAAACTACTTTAGAAGTGAAACATAAATAGACACTACAGTTTTTTTTATTTTAAATTCTGATGTAAGACCTCAATTATATATGATTAAAACGATAATCTCTAATCGTTTAATGGTGGCACATATATAATTAATTCAGAAGGAGAGCTAACTTTTCCATTCCTCTTCTTTAAGATTTTTTTTACTATATCAATGAAATGAATAATATTTGTAAATAGTCTACAACTAAGGATGTTATTTTATATATATATATATATATATATATATATATATATATATATATATATATATATATATATATATATATATATATATATATATATATATGTCTAAAAGTTTCAGATCTTCTAACAATTATCTTTTAGATAAATGCTTTGCTTGAGTTGGTTTTTTAGATCTAATGTCCCAACTCCTCACTGAAGAGACCCATAGGTCGAAACCGGTCTGGGGATGGGGACCATTTAAAATAAAAATGATTTGAATGCCTTCTCTTGTAGTAGCATTTATCATAAAAAAAAAAAAAAGCTTGTTTAGAGCTATTAGCACGCTCTTAATTTTACATATTTGTAAGTGCAAGCTATATATAAGTCATGTGACATCTGACTTGTTACTATTACTATTATTATTTTGCTGTTGTGGCTTTAGCTAAATTAAAGAGCTAAGCTTACTAATATATGGAGTATCTGAATTAAGTTCAGTCCCATATGATTTTTTCAGTTGGAGAGCTGACTTTAAAGACATGTAGATGTCTAAAAGTTTCAGATCTTCTTCTAACAATTATCTTTTAGATAAATGCTTTGCTTGAGTTGGTTTTTTAGATCTAATGTCCCAACTCCTCACTGAAGAGACCCATAGGTCGAAACCGGTCTGGGGATGGGGACCATTTAAAATAAAAATGATTTGAATGCCTTCTCTTGTAGTAGCATTTATCATAAAAAAAAGCTTGTTTAGAGCTATTAGCACGCTCTTAATTTTACATATTTGTAAGTGCAAGCTATATATAAGTCATGTGACATCTGACTTGTTACTATTACTATTATTATTTTGCTGTTGTGGCTTTAGCTAAATTAAAGAGCTAAGCTTACTAATATATGGAGTATCTGAATTAAGTTCAGTCCCATATGATTTTTTCAGTTGGAGAGCTGACTTTAAAGACATGTAGATGTCTAAAAGTTTCAGATCTTCTTCTAACAATTATCTTTTAGATAAATGCTTTGCTTGAGTTGGTTTTTTAGATCTAAGGTCCCAACTCCTCACTGAAGAGACCCATAGGTCGAAACCGGTCTGGGGATGGGGACCATTTAAAATAAAAATGATTTGAATGCCTTCTCTTGTAGTAGCATTTATCATAAAAAAAAAAAAAAGCTTGTTTAGAGCTATTAGCACGCTCTTAATTTTATATATATATATATATATATATAAGTATATATATAATGTAAATATATATATTATATACTTTTATATATATATATATATATATATATATATATTAAAAGTAATAACACTATTTTTTCTATAGTTTCTGATTTATATAGAGAAAGTATATAAATTACCTTGTTTTAAAGCAGGATGAGTTAAATAAAGATTAACTACACATCATAATGATTTTTTAATACTTATAAAAATCATATATAAATACTGTTATATTTCTCAAAACAAGAAATCAATAAATTACACTAGGATAACATTCGTGTATCTCTATATATAACCTCCCTATTTTGACTAAGTTTATGTACAGGCACATTCCATTTAAGTTATTTTGTATTGAATAACAATTCAAAATTAAAAACAACAACTATATTTTAATTCAAAAGTATGTAATAGGCATTGGCTCGTCTGAATTATAAGATCTGCTTTTTTTTTTATTATTATCTAAGACATTATACATAATCAGACAATTAGTAAATACAATTGCCATTTAAATTTCATTTTACTGAATATTTATTAAACAGATCGCTACTGTCAAATAAATGGCATAAATCCATAGCAATTCTTTTGTTTCTACTTTCATCTACACATAATCTTTATAGCCAAGAAACTCTCTACCATCTTCTACACCATGAGCTGAATATTTTTGACTGTAGCATATCTTCTTATATTGTTTACTGTACTTTGACAAGTTATACTTCCAAAATTTATACTGCTATAAATAAACACTTGCTCTTTGCCTAGCCATCATTAGCTACAGAATGTGAAGATATAAATCTTTTTGTAGTACCCTGCTTCTTAAAAAAATTCTAACAATTGTCTATCATGAAATATCAGTCCTTTCTATTTAAATCTTTACATAATAACCCTAAATTTCTATTATCTTTAAAATTCCTTCCATCAAAATTAGAATGACTATATTTATAACTACTGTTGAAATAATGCTTGTGAACATACTTCAAACTCATAATGTCAGTCTGTTTAAAATAAAAGCTGTTATTGCAATATTTTTTATTTTCTTAAAAAACTCTCAATTTCAAAATTATAATTTTTCACATTGCCTATACATATTTCATCATCACTATTTTTACTAACATGTAGTTCTCATTTTCTTTAATCTTCATTTAGCTTTAGTTTGCATTTTTTAAATAAATTCTACATCTTCAGCCATCCATTCATTCCAAAATTTAAAAAAAAAAAACCTCATGCTAAAAACAACAAAACTTCTAATTTATCCTGGAATTCTTAATTATTTTTATTTATTAATTTCAAATATGGATCCCCCCCCCCATGTTAGATGTTAATTCTTACTTTAATGACTAAATTTCATTTTTAGCCTCCTCAAATTTGATATTGTTTTTATCATTTAATCTAGTCACCAAGGCAGCATTTAAATTTTTTGAATTAACATTCATTTTTTGAATTTATTTGTTATAAATTTGCACCCATTTTTATTTCAAGACTCTTAAATCTGTTTATCGCAACCTGAAACATCTTTACAATCTCCAATCTACTAAGGATAGACCCATGTAACATATCACCATTAATAGCTGTCATAACTAGTAAAACAAAGGATAATTATAACTAAGTCTTTTAAATAACCTTGTATACTACATAAAATGCAGTTATCAATACACAGGAATAATAGGTTCTTACTGCACCTTCTATTTCTGCTTAAAATAAAAACATCTGATAAAAATACAAATAAAATCTCTATGTCTTTTAAATTTATATCTTTTCTAAATCAACATTTGAAATCAACTCCTAAGAATATTTTTTACTGTGATTTATGTTAGTATAGAATAGCATGTTTAATTATCAGTAATGAATATAGAAGGAGTAGTATTATTTATCTGCACACACCCCACACTGCCATTGATTTATTTTTTGTACCATAATTCAATTCAATAAAAGGTATAAAAAACTTAATCAATGAAGTGGAAGGGGGTGTTAATAATAAAGAACAAGAGAAAATATATTAACATCTGAACAATTACAAAATTAAAGAAACCAAGAAGATGAAACATTACAACACTGGATTTGAATTGACCCAAATTAAAATATATTGTGATTCTTAAATTATGGAATAGAAATTTTCACTTCTTTATGTGCATTTGAACTGCTTATCTATCAATTTATAATTTTCAGAATTTCACACTGTGAAAAAAATGGAAGTCATTTTTGAAAACAAGTACTTCATTAAAACGTTCTTTGAATTTAAAATCAGACAACAAATAGTAAACATAGATTTTATTCTGATTATTATTACAATTTTAATCATTATAATCCTTATGTACATTTGAAAATTTTACATCAGTTTGTTTATAATGGTAAAAATAAAAAAATTAAAAAAATATTATGTGTGTTCATTAATTAGAAAAAAGATAAAATACATTTTGTTTTTAGATCAAACATAAGTAATAAAAATCTATTTAAAAATAATTTGGACAAAACCTTCTAGAATTTATATTTAATAAAGTAAAATTTACTTGAAATAAATAATAAAATTTACTGATTTTATAAGATATGTGAAGTCAGCTGATCTGAAAGTGGGCTAAAACGAAAGAGATAGTTAATTCTGACTCTTTGATCATTTATGTAAACAAACGCTTGATCGGGTTTTTGGTAAAAATGCCGTCTATTGATCATAAATACAAGTGTCAGCAGGTTTTAATGTGATTAAAACTTGTTTTTGTTTTTCATAAATCTACCTTTAAAGGTTTCTGCAATGATATAGATTGCAGAGGCTTTGACTATGTGGAGAAGCTGAACTGAAATCAGACCCATATAGCTATCTAGCTTGTTTGGTTGAATTTGAAGATTTTATCGGTCTGAAAATTTTCATGCTTGCAAACTGATAGAAACTCTGTGCATAAACACTTGGAGTCAGTTTTTAGATCTAGTTTCTTGGCTCTGTCTTTCATTGATGATAGCAAATAGCTTGAAATCAGCTGATCTGAAAGTGGGCTAAAACGACAGAGATAGTTAATTCTGACTCTTTGATCGTTTATGTAAACAAACGCTTGATTGGGTTTTTGGTAAAAACGCCATCTATTGATCATAAATACAAGCGTCATCAGGTTTTAACGTGATTAAAACTTGTTTTTGTTTTTCATAAATCTACCTTTAAAGGTTTCCGCAATGATATAGATTGCAGAGGCTTTGACTATGTGGAGAAGCTGAACTGAGATCAGACCCATATAGCTATCTAGTTTGTTTGCCTGAATTTGAAGACTTTATTGGTCTGAAAAATTCCATGCTTGCAAACTGATAGAAACTCTGTGCATAAACACTTGGAGTCTGTTTTTATATCTAGTTTCTTGGCTCTGTCTTTCACTGACTATAGCAAATAGCTTGACATCAGCTGATCTGAAAGTGGGCTAAAACGAAAGAGATAGTTAATTCTGACTCTTTGATTGTTTATGTAAACAAATGCTTGATGGGGGTTTTTGGTAAAAACGCCATCTATTGATCATAAATACAAGCGTCAGCAGGTTTTAACGTGATTAAAACTTGTTTTTGTTTTTCATATATATATATATATATAATGTTTGAATAATGACAATGCTTAATCTTCTCAAGCAAAATATAATAATTTGATATTTCAAATGATAAAGACATTGTAATGTCAGTCAACTGAAAAAAGGTGGTTAATCTTTTTTTTTTCCATTATTTGTTATATTCGGAATTCTTTGTTGACATATTTGAAAAATATGAGAGGCAGATGAAATATTAAATTGTTTAAAATAAAATGTTTTTTTTTTTTTTTAATTAAAAATGTAATACACTTTAAATAAATGATTAATATTGTATATTCTCCTTTTTGTTCAATTTACAGGTAAAGAAAATGAATCCAGTATATGTAATAATTGTAGCTAGCATTTCTTTTTGTGAGGGTTTTTGTACGGGGAATTTTCCATGTTATTATGGTGATTGTCCTAAATATATAAGTGGCATAAACTGCAATTGTTCCGATGTGTTGAGCGTTGAATGTAGAGACATTTCTTCAATGAATGGTGTAAAATATTATTTAAATAGGCCCATGAAACTGAATTATTTGCATGTTTATACTAAGAATATGGAAATTCTTCCAAGACAAGCATTTGGTAACATTATTGTTTTACATATTCACATTGAGGGCTGTGATCTCAAATATATTGATGATGATGCATTTGAAGGCATTGATATATCTTTGTTGAGAATATTTATTGTTGGCACATCAATTACTAAAATACCTCGAGCAGCATTCCAACATGTTCCACAAATGATCCAGTTACATTTAGAAAATAATAAAATAAACCATATTCGACATTCAGATTTTATTGAATTAAAATCATTAAACTCGTTGAAATTATTTTGTAATAATATTTCTACTGTAGAAGATGGAGCATTTATAGAACTAACGAAGCTAAGCTTTCTTGATATACATGGTAAGTTCTCTTTTTATTTTTTTATCTTTACATAAATTTATATTTTAATTTTTAAAAAAAAAAAAAAACAATAAAAAATTTAAAAAATATGTAAATAAATGCACATGCAATTTAGGTTTATGAAAGTTTGTTGTTTGCAACACATTTTTAAATAAAATATTATCAATGAATTTATTTTTTTAATAGCTCATAAGATATTAATTGTTAAAATAAATGTCATTTTCTATCTATTTTAAAGATTGTTTATTTATTTATTTTTATTTTAGATTAAAAGGAATTAAATAATGTCATGTTTTTCATCAAATGTTTGATGTTTAAATAGAAAAAATAAAACTATTAGAAATACCCTCAGCTTTGAACAAGAAATAACATTCTCGTTATTCTTTGTTAATATTAAATCAAATTCATATGCTAGTTCATTATGTTTGTTGCTGCTATAGTACTATAGTTTATATATATATATATATATATATATATATATATATATATATATATATATATATATATATATATATATATATATATATATATATATATATATATATATATATATATATATATATATATATATAAACTATAGTACTATAGCAGCAACAAACATAATGAACTAGCATATGAACTTGATTTAATATTAACAAAGAATAACGAGAATGTTATTTCTTGTTCAAAGCTGAGGGTATTTCTAATAGTTTTATTTTTTCTATTTAAACATCAAACATTTGATGAAAAACATGACATTATTTAATTCCTTTTAATCTAAAATAAAAATAAATAAATAAACAATCTTTAAAATAGATAGAAAATGACATTTATTTTAACAATTAATATCTTATGAGCTATTAAAAAAATAAAAGCATAAAGCTAAACTAGTCAATATAAAATCAAAACTACCCCAAATCTAAAATTAAACCAGACCAGAATAAAAATAATATTAAAACACAACCTAAGGTTTCACTGCTACAAGCAGACTTCTCAAGTGTAAAGAAATAATAAAAAAAAAACACAACTTATATATACTATTAAAAACTACCCACAAATCCATTCACTTCCCATCCACCCTTAATATTAAAAGAACTCTTAAATAAGTTAATTGCTTCAGAATCATAAATTTTCAATAATAAAGACTCTTTAATTCTTCTTTTGATTTCATTTCTCTCAAAGAAGACAACCTTAGCTTCATCAAAATCAATAGTGTGGCCTGTATCTTTTTCATGGACATACAAAGCAGAACTAAGATATCTATTTTTAACTCTACTTTTATGAACCTTTACTCTTTCATTTAAACTCAAACTACTCTGACCTATGTAAACCTTCTTACAAAATAAACAAGGAATAAAATATACCACACCAGGAATAGTCTTTCTATCAAAAACTTCCTTTGTATTATTCAATAAATTATTCAATGTAACACCCCTTTTCCAAGCAATTTTCTTATTTCCAAACAATTTACTATCTCTACACACAATTTTATAAGAAGACAATTTAAATGGCAAAGAAATAAAATCATATTTTTCTTTAACCTTTACATCCTTACAAATATTACTATTAAATAAAATAAATTTATTTAATAGTAATATTTGTAAGGATGTAAAGGTTAAAGAAAAATATGATTTTATTTCTTTGCCATTTAAATTGTCTTCTTATAAAATTGTGTGTAGAAATAGTAAATTGTTTGGAAATAAGAAAATTGCTTGGAAAAGGGGTGTTACATTGAATAATTTATTGAATAATACAAAGGAAGTTTTTGATAGAAAGACTATTCCTGCTGTGGTATATTTTATTCCTTGTTTATTTTGTAAGAAGGTTTACATAGGTCAGAGTAGTTTGAGTTTAAATGAAAAGTAAAGGTTCATAAAAGTAGAGTTAAAAATAGATATCTTAGTTCTGCTTGTATGTCCATGAAAAGATACAGGCCACACTATTGATTTTGATGAAGCTAAGGTTGTCTTCTTTGAGAGAAATGAAATCAAAAGAAGAATTAAAGAGTCTTTATTATTGAAAATTTATCATTCTGAAGCAATTAACTTATTTAAGAGTTCTTTTAATATTAAGGGTGGATGGGAAGTGAATGGATTTGTGGGTAGTTTTTAATAGTATATATAATGTTGTGTGTTTTTTTTTTTATTATTTCTTTACACTTGAGAAGTCTGCTTGTAGCAGTGAAACCTTAGGTTGTGTTTTAATATTATTTTTATTCTGGTCTGGTTTAATTTTAGATTTGGGGTAGTTTTGATTAACTTATTTTATACAATATATATATATATATATATATATATATATTGTACCGGTATAAATCCACCACGCTTACTCATACACAGTACCCGAGTTCAAACCCAGTCCACGTTTAAGAATACATTCCAAATGCCAACTGAATTCAAACCCAAACCCCAGTATGACTAACCGATGATGACTTTATAACAGCACGGGGTTATCCCTTTTCTAGCTCAGCTCAGAACATAGACTAAATTCTTACAGTTAATGATATATAGATTTATTAGACTCTAGATACTGGAACGGTCATTCATGTAACGTATATATTTAAGTTGCCAATACAGACAATAAATGGTTAAATAGACTTGGAGAGTAATAAGGTGGAGGACAAAAATTATATTAAATAAATTGTTTAATAAGAAAATAGAAATATAAGCATATAAACATAGTATTCAACAATATGGTAAGACGTTCATGAATCCTCTTGTATTTGGCTACTAGTCTTTAGTAATCATTTTATTTGGTGAACAAACTCATGCCAATAGCTGTGTAATTAAATGGTTGAGGGATGGCTAAGAGAATCAGAGTATTTGAGCATTGAAAAAATATTTATCTAAAGATTATTTATTAACTTATTTTATTCGAATAGACTCGAGCCGTTACGTAGACGAACAGTTGTAGGTGGTTTTATATACATACGACCTAGAAGATAAATGTACTGGTGGTTGCCTGGATTCAAGAGCCCTACAGTAATCAATTGCGGTGCATCAACGGAATACCGGGCGGCTTGTACTTTGACAAGGCTTAATGCCCTCAAGTAGCTCCGGGACACTACAACCAGCCGGAGTCATTTCGAACTCCGGTGATCCAAGAGATTACCTGGAAAAGAATTGCTTTCTTTCCCATATGGTAGTACGGCGAGACGCTAACTTCAGCGAAGGGAAGGCGTTGCCACCTACATCAAGGACAAGTACTTGAAGTGGATTTTTAAAAGAAATTATACAAAACCTGGAATCTATTCGTTTATTTCTACGCCACAGGCTGAGATCCTTATCCCAACAAAACATAGCAGAATTAAACTGACCGCGAAAACAATAATTAATTACATTTTACTCTGAAACCCCTAACCCTCCAGGTTGACAGGCGGTAGCGATAGTATCAAATTATACCGTGAGTTATTTCTCATTTCAATGTATGACATTAATATAACACTTTGAAACCAATATATATATATTAGATTTAACCTGAGATTGCAATTATATGACAACTTAAAATAGAATAATAAGAGTGATTTAACATTTACCAACTCGAAAGATAAAAGAATATTTAATTCAGAAAACGAAAGTACTTTTAAAATAACTTGATCATTATTGTACACTAGTTTTACACAGAGTTGGGAAATATTACTATTGGCATCGTTTGTTTAGAGAATAAGCAACAAAAGAAATATAAATGCATTCATTTTGATTATTATTACTATTAATTACAAATTTTATAACTTATTTCTAAAGACTAGAGCGGAGGATTAAAAGAAAAGAAAAGTTACTGACAGGTTAAACAATAGCATTATAAATGACATAAAACTTACATGTAATTTATCTGATTGACAACATTAAGCTCGGGAGAAAGTTAAATGTTCGTGTAACACAGTTACTCTTCTTTCTTCATCCGGCTTGGCTGTTCCCCATTGATATTTCCGACGAACGTAGGCGCGCATTTTGAAAGTTATTTGCAAGGCATTGTCAATTTGGAGATTGGAAGCTGGAAACTATGAA